>CATQJF010000027.1:15000-73768 GCA_958299015.1 Tetanocera ferruginea | reverse complement strand
CACCTCAGTTTTGACATTAAATACACAAATACCGAGTTTCCATCTTGTAACTTTAATATTAGCCTCTTTATAGATTTTTCAATTTTGGGGTTGTATGGGAGGTGGGCGTGTTAGTGGGTGGATGACGCCCATTTTTCTAAAACTTCTCAGTTTTGACATAAAATACACATATACCAAATGTCAGTATTGTAGCTTTAATATTAGCTTCTTTGTAGAGTTTTCAATTTTGGGGTTGTATGGGAGGTAGGCGTGGTTTTCATCTGATTTAGCCCATTCTCGAACTTGACCTTAGTTTTTTTAAAAAAAGCTTAAATATCGAATTTCATTACGATAGCTTAAAAATTACGGCTGTAATCGTGTCGACAGACGGACAGACGGACAGACGGACAGACAGACGGACATGGCTAAATCAACTCAGGTGGTGATGCTGAGCAAGAATATATATACTTTTCCATACCTACCACTCCTCCTTTTGGGTGTTACACACGTCGTGACAAAATTAATATACCCCTTACGCAGTACGCGTGGGGGTATAATAAAATAATAAATATTTTATTAACTGGCGCCCGAGCAAATTAAAATTAAATGAAGTCCTGTTTTAAAGTACTCAATTAGTAAAACAAAGTTAAAGTGATTTTAAACGCCCTAAAATAGTGCTAAAAATAAACACTTTAGTTAAAGTAACAAAGACAAAGGTGAAAAAGTGCCCTCAAGTAGCGCAAGCCTGATCAAAGTTACTCAAAGACAAATAGCAAGAAAAAAGTGTGCTTTTCAATCCAAGCACAATCCAAAACTCTTACAAAAAATAAAAAAGCAGCGTGTTGCAGAGGAACGAGGCCCCCGAGTAGCTATCAGCAGCAAAAAGGAAGTGCAACGCACTAGCCACTCCGCCCGCAGAAATTAATTAAAATTGGAAAGGAAAAACCTGGAAAGGAACCTCCACTTCATCTCCAAATCAACTAATAAAATTTCATCCAAGATGACTACAACTAAGCTTGTACTGTAAGCAATTTTATTCTTAGTAATGTATCATTTTTGTATTAATATCACAATATTGTTTATTAAATATTTAATTTTGTAAGCTCTAACCATTCAATTGCATTAAAAAAAAAAAAAAACACCCGTAATAAAAAAAGTAAATATTTTTTACAGACAGTGAAAAATTCAGAATTTAAGAAAAAATTTTTTTAACACATATAAATAATTTATAGTGAAAATATAACAAAATCTTATTGAAACTGCTAATCCGTAGCCCATAAAGCCGGACCCTCCAGTTTATGACTAAAAGAAAATAATAAAACTAAAATAACAAAAAACTAAATAATCAAACAAAGCACTTTGCGACTCCGTAGCCCTAAAAGCCGGACCCTCCAGAGTATCAAGAAGAAACAAAAATAATAAAAAAAAGCATTTTTTCCAAAATTTTGTGACTAAATCAATAAAATTAAGAAATTTTCCCTCTCTCGCTCTTACAAAATAAAATGAGTAATCCGAACAATCTTATCCGTCCACCGGTACTTAACGCCGGACAGGCTGCACCAAACATTAATATGGAAGAGTTAGGTCCCATAATAGCGCAAATCGCCTCAGAGGTATTTTCAAGACAGGGTCCAGCCTTGGTTCAAGCAGCAATGAACCCCAACGCTCACCTTTCAAACGCTAGAGATCAGGTCATCGAAGAAAAACATATGAACAACATTACGGACTTAGACAAAATTCCCGACGTAGTCAAATGCCTACGCGAATTTTCTGGTAGACCAGGCGAATTTAATTCCTGGAAAAAAAGCGTTGAGAGAATTCTCAAAATTTACGAGCCCAGCAAAGGAACGCCGAAATACTATGGAATTCTAAACGTTATAAGGAACAAAATTGTGGGTAATGCAGACACTGCATTAGAGTCCTACAATACTCCACTCGACTGGTCAGCTATAGCAAAATGTCTAACCTTACATTACGCAGACAAACGCGACCTGTCCACACTCGAATACCAAATGACCGCCCTAATTCAAAGCAGGTCAACAGTAGAGCAATTTTACCAAGACGTCTACTCTCACCTATCACTGATTCTTAACAAATTAGGCTGCTTAGAAGTTAGTACAGAATCCCTTCAGATTCTCACCCAAACATATAGAGAAAAAGCACTTGATACTTTTATTCGAGGACTTAACGGTGAACTTCCAAAACTGTTAGGAATAAAAGAACCAGCTGACTTACCACAAGCGTTACATTTATGTTTAAAGCTAGAAAATCAGAATTTCCGAACCAACTATGCCAATAACCAACAACAAGCTACCAAAAAATACAATTCAAATTTAACCCCACCTCTACCAAATAGAAATATCCCTATGCAACGCTTCAGACAAAATTTTCATCCTCAAATAGCATACATTCCTAATCCTCAAACTCCCACATTCCCAAAACCAATCCAAAATACGACACAACAACTTGACCAATACCCACTGAGACAACCACCCCCAAGGCCATACGCTCCCAAACCTTTACCAAACCCAGAACCTATGGACATCGACGTAAGCCTTCGCTCAAAAAGAATTGACTATATGAATAGACCAAGACCAGCACAAGTCCCAGAAAAAAGACCACCGCCCTCCCAACGTACCTTCATCCCTCACAAGACCCAACGAACATTCCATATAGACACTGAACACGACAGTAATGACCTCAATGAATACGAACATGATCAAAACGAAGAGGAATACGATCAAACTTTAGACGAGTACCTAACAACCATAGAATCTGAACAACAAGATTATACAGAACAATCTTCAGAGCTTAACGACATTCATTTTTTAGAATGACGAGCTCTTCATTGCCATATTTTGAATGTCAACAGAAGAGCGGAAAAATTTTAAGATTTCTCATAGACACGGGATCAAGCAAGAACTATATCCAACCCGGTCTTGCAAAAAAAACTATTCCAAACGAAACACCTTTCCACGCTAAGTCAATCGCAGAAGACGTAAAAATTCAGGAACACACATTCATAAACTTATTTAATCTTGAAGACAAGCATAAATTTTTCATTATGCCAACTTTGCAATCATTTCATGGCATTTTAGGCAACGATAGCCTTAAAGAACTCAATGCGATAATCCATACAAATAAAGACTACATGGAAATTAAAAACAGTAAATGGGTAAAAATAAAACAACTAACTTCAAAATCAGTTAATTCAATCGATATTCGTGACGAACATATGACACAACAGCAAAAACACTCTATTAAAAACACAGTCAACAAATTCCCTAAATTATTTACTGAACCGGACGAAAAACTGACATACACTACAAAAGTCTTTGGCGAAATTCGCACATCCTCCGACGAACCCGTTTATAGTAAATCTTACCCATACCCTAATTCTTTGAAAAATGAAGTCGAAAATCAAGTGAAGCAAATGCTCAATGATGGTATAATCAGACCATCAAGGTCCCCTTATAACTCCCCAGTATGCGTCGTAGAAAAAAAATCTGATTCCAAGGGTAACAAGCAATATAGGATGGTCATAGACTATCGAAAACTAAATACAGTTAACATAGCTGATAGGTACCCAATACCCGAAATCTCAGTAGTTATCTCACAATTAGGAAATTGCGAATATTTCTCGGTCCTAGATCTAAAGAGTGGCTTCCACCAAATCCCTCTCAAGGAGAAAGACAAGGAAAAGACAGCATTCGCGATCAACAACGCTAAGTACGAATTCAATCGCTTACCATTTGGTCTAAAAAACGCGCCATCAATCTTCCAACGCGCACTCGATGATATTTTACGCGAATATATCGGCAAAATATGTTACGTATATATTGACGATATAATCATATTTAGCAAAAGCGAACACGACCACTCGCAACATATTGAACTTATATTCGAAGCTTTGGAAAACGCGAACATGAAAGTACAGCTTGATAAATGTCATTTCTATCAAGAAGAAGTAGAATTTCTAGGGTTTATCATTTCTCCGCAAGGAATAAAAACAAATCCCAAAAAAATTGAAGCTGTAGCAAACTTCCCGACACCTAAAACAATAAAAGATCTACGAGCATTTTTAGGTCTATCAGGTTACTACAGGCGTTTCGTGCAAGACTATGCAAAAATCGCGAAACCATTGACATCCCTCCTAAGAGGAGAAGAAGGCCGAATATCAAAAAAGCAATCGGCAAAAATACTAATTAATCTGAACGCCGAAGCCCTTGAAGCCTTCAGAAAATTAAAAAATTCACTTATTTCCAAAGACACCCTGCTCTCATACCCAAATTACAATGAATGCTTTGAACTAACAACAGACGCATCAAATTATGCAATTGGCGCAGTGTTGTCACAAAAAAATAAGCCAATCTCATTCATCTCTCGAACCCTCAACAAAGCAGAAGAACATTACGCAACAAACGAGAAGGAGATGCTGGCTATAATTTGGGCCCTAAATTCTTTTCGCAACTATCTTTATGGATCTCGCAAAGTTATAATTCATACTGACCACCAACCTCTCACCTACGCCCTAAGTAATAAAAATAACAATAGTAAGATGAAACGATGGAAGGCCATACTAGAAGAGTATAACTACGAATTACTATATAAACCAGGTAAAAGTAACGTAGTTGCAGACGCCTTGTCAAGAATTCTGTTACAATCGCAAGTAAATTCAATGTCCACGATGACGCATAGCGACGACAGTTCAGGACAAAATCTTATAAGTAGCGTCGAAGCCCCCATCAACGTATTCAAGAATCAGATCATTCTCAACATAGGTCATACCACACCATACAAATTTCAGATTGTATTTCCGACATACCACAGACACACAATAACAGAATTTGATTACACCACAGAAAAACTAATAGAAATCCTAAAAAAAACCTTAATCCCTCTGTTATAAATGGTATAAAAACATCAGAACTAATAATGGGCAAAATTCAAGAAGTTTACCCAGATCATTTTTCAAGATATCGAGTCAGGTTCACAAGGCACCAAGTTGAAGACGTTGTCAATGAAGAACAACAACAAGGCATAATTATTGAAACACACAAACGAGCCCATAGAAACACAAAAGAAAATAAAATTCAAATTTTAGAGAAGTACTATTTTCCAGGAATGAACAACAAAATAAAGAAAGTAGTTAAACAATGTACTGTTTGCAAGCTTAATAAATATGACCGACATCCCACTAATCCCGAACTTAAAGAAACACCCATCCCTACACATCCCGGACACACACTCCACATCGATATTTATAAAACAGAAAACAACCTCGTCTTAACCGCAATTGATAAGTTTTCTAAATATGCCCAAGGTAAAGTCATAAAATCAAAAGCAATCGAAGATGTAAAAGAACCACTACGTCAACTTCTGTTTCTATATGGAATCCCAAAAGTTATCGTTGTTGATAACGAAAAATCCCTCAACTCATCTTCAATAAACTTTATGGTTGAAGACCAATTAGGTATTCAAATTTTTAGATCACCCCCTTACAAAAGCTCTGTTAACGGCCAAATAGAACAATTTCATTCAACACTTTCAGAAATCATGAGATGCCTGAAATCAGACGGAACCCACCGATCCTTCATAGAACTTCTAGACAGATCTATCTACGAATACAATTCCTCAATACACTCAACAACTGGAAAAAAACCCATTGAAATATTCTTTGGACGAAACACAAACATAGACCCTGAACAGTACGAGAAAGCCAGACAAGACAATATTCAAAGACTAAAAGAAAAGCAATACAAAGATATTAAATATCACAATAAAAATCGACTACCTATCATAACATACAACCCAGGTGACACAGTAACGTTAAAATTCACAGTCGTCTACGATCCAAAATCTCACCTAAATACAAACAAGAAACAGTAAAAGAAAACAGAACAACCACAATCCTTACAGAATCAAACAGAGTAGTACATAAAAGTAACATTAAAAACTAAATCCCCTTTAATATGCTAGAAACATAAAAAATAAACCAAACATATTCTTTTCAGACTACTCGTATTCCTGATTACAACAAACGCAGAATTATTGCTGACCGACTATTCCTCCGCTCATCTAATAACTATAGACGATGGACAAGCAAAAATACAAAATGGAACCTTTAATTTTCTTCACATAATAGACTTAAAAACATACGAACAATTCTTATATGACACAGATAAATACGTAAATACAAGCATCGAGAAAAATAGCCTTTATTACCCACTACTCAAACACGAAATCTCTCAGTCCATACACATTTTAAACCAAATTAAACCATTGCATTCTGAAAACAGAAGTAAAAGGTCAATAAATATGTTGGGCACAGCATGGAAATATCTAGCCGGCAGTCCCGACCATGATGACCTACAGTATATAGAAAATAATCTGGAAGAACTAAATAAAAATAACAATCGGCAGGTAACAGTAAACAGTGCACTTACTAAGCGAATTAACGAATTATCAAACATAACGGACCAACTCAGGAACTCACTAAGGAAAAGCGAATACGTAAACAATGAAATAGCCTCAAATATCCAAAATAGAATAAGACTCACTAAAGAAGAACTAACAAACATTAGATATGCAATTGAATGGGCTAAGGCAAATATGGTTAACTCTATATTATTCAATAAAAATGAGGTAAAAGAAGTACTAGAAAAGCTAAGAAATGAAAACATGCCATTCAAAAGCATCGAAGATGCGCTAGAATTCACAAAAATCAAAATCTTATATAATGGAACGAATATGATGTATTTAATTAAAATCCCAATGACAACAGAGACAATTTATGTAAAAACCGTAATTAGAGCTATTAAAAGAAATGAAACAATTATTGATATCCCATACAAATCGTTACTAATTAACGACCACGAAATATTTGGTATACAAAACAAATGTAATAAATATAATTCCATTAATATATGTAACCACAATAATTTAATAAATTTAACAAACGACCTGTGTGTAAGTAGACTAATATATGGTCTTGAGTCTTTTTGTAATATAACAAATAACCAACACATACCTACAATAGAAGAAATTTCTCCTGGAATCTTGCTATTAAATAATTTTAATGGAAGTTGTTTCTTTAAAGAATCAAATCATAACTGAAAAGGCACGTTTTTAATTAAATTCCATAACGAAACCATTCGAGTAAATAATAAAATATTTAGTAATATCGAGATTCCTCAAATTAATATCAAACCATCAATAATGCAACCAACACCCATAGAATTAAGTAGATACAAGATATTATCTTTAGAATCATAAGAAGAATTACACATTAATAATACACATTCAATTAAGTCCATTCAGAACAACATGTTTATAAATAGAATATCATCATTTGTCTCAATAAGTAGTATTACTTTGTTTATAATAGCCATTATAATTATTAAATATCCACGCAAAAATATCGAACTTGTCATCCAACAACCAGAAGCCGAAGCACCTAGACCACCAGGAACAAAATTCGAATCTCCAATAATCACAGCGACACTGCCAAAACTCAACGACCTACCGAATTTCTGACGATTGTGGACAATCGTTTTAAGAGGGGAAGAGTTAACAACAAAAATGTTAACAAAACAAAAGCCAATAAACTTAGTTACAGTTATTGCGTAAAAACATTGAGAACCATAGCACCGAAACTGCAAAGCCAAACAATTAGGCAAGAGCACATCAACCGCTCCAATTAAAATAAACGCTGATCAACTAGTAAATAAATAACACATCGATCGCTCCATTCGAAATAAACGCTGACTGCCCCAGAAAAAGAAATGCTGACAAAAAAAAACAACAACAACATAGTTAAGTTATTAATTAAGAACTTTATTGTTAAACTTAAGAATAATTGTAATTCTCTCCTAAAGTAGCAGTCAATAAAGACGCACTGCCATCAGTGCTAGTTTTTTAAAAAAATAAAAAAATAAATATTTTATTAACTTATATACAGAGCTGGGCGATAGAATTACAAATGTAATTGATTACGGTAAGGATTAAGATTATTTTAATCCTAATTTCAAAAATTGTTAAATTAGGATAACGGTAATCATTCATCGAGTGATCTTAAATTACGAATGCAGCAATCGTAATTTGAAAAAAGTTGAAATTACAATTACTGTAATCGTAATCTTAGCTCATTCGATGAATGATTACTGTAATACAATTACCTGTAATACAATCCCATGTTTTTTTATTAGGGTTACAGTAATCGATTATAAGGATTACTTTTATTTACTAGTAATATAAAAACTATTATTTATTTTTTTTATAAATGTTAAATTATTGCAATGAGAAAAAATTATTGTTAAGTTAAGCCATCGATGCGACATATTAAATGTTTTAAATGAAACCAATACGACAAAATAAGACAACAAAAAAAATGTTTATGTCTGGTGATAGATTTTCCATTGGATAAGTTTATACTCTAAATTACGTTATTATGATACGGTGTAAAATCATAATAACGTAAAATTAAATCAAAACTAACTACAATATATAAATTTGTTTCTTCTGTTCATTTCTAATAAGACTTTCAAGAAATGCAGTTCACTTTGGACGAAAAGCAATCGACCAAAGTCTTCGGAAAGAATCAAAAACTGTTTGGGATCGGCTTTGATAGTTCCAGTGATAACGAGATGGAATTCTTTGTTTGATGCTGTTTCTCGCATATTACTGGATCAAAAAAAGCCAGAAACGTTATGCGATTCTTTGGCAATAACAAGATTGACTTCGAGTGACTTACAGTATTTACATGAAAAGTGCAAATTAATGTCACCAATAAGTTCAACTCTAGACTATCCACAAAGAGAAAAAATATGCTTTTTGAATGTCTCATTCCATCTTTAGTTTCACTGAGTGTCAAACTGAAGAAAATGGCACAAGGAGGCAACCTTCAATATTTGTAAGGAATTGCAGTTTGTTTAGAAAGTAAGCTGAACGACAGATTTGTAAAGTTTTTTACTTTGGCAACGGAAGCAAGTGATGCTATAGTCCAGATAGACCAGAGTTGTGACATATTACTTTGGAAAGCATATTACCCCAAAATAAAAGTAATAAGCCACATATTTCTTAATGACTTTTATATTACTTTTTTGCTAAAAAGTCAACAAAAATAAAAAAAAAAAATATAGAAAAATTTGATACAACAATTTTTTACAATTCTTATATGGCTTTGTTGGTCTCCATAAGAAAAGTGTTTGATTACCCGGTGAAAGTGAGATACACAAACAAACGAAAAAAAATAGAATGATTTAAAAAGTTAGGCAACAGGATGGACAATATTTCCGAACAAGACGTATATAATTAGTCATTTGTGAAATTAAAGCAACAGCCATGGAAAGGAATCGCAATTTGGTGAACATTTTTACGATTTTGACGGTACTTTAGAATATAAACACAGCCTTAAATAACAAATTTCTAATAACTTAACTATTTTTAATTAACTATTTACAAAATAATTAACTATTTTTTCCTTGTTTCCTATGTAAAAATATGTATATTGTTAGTAATGAAGTTATTTATCAATTTGTTTAATATGTTCTTTCGTACAGACATGTTGTAAAATGACTTTGTTTTACAGCAACATTTTTTACAACATTTCTCTCATTGAAACACACTTTATATTATAAGAAGTGGTTTCCACTTGCATTTAATGAACCTTGTAATTTTATTTAGTTATCCTTGCAATCGATTACTGAAATCCTTATGAAAAAAAACATGGGATTACAATTACGGTAATCGTTCATCGAATGAGCTAAGATTACGATTGCAGTAATTGTAATTTCAACTTTTTTAAAATTATAATTACTGCAATCGTAATCTAACGTCGTTCGATGAAAGATTACTTAAATCGTAATCCCATTTGTTTTTTTTTTAAGATTACTGCAATCGTAATCATGAAGTAATCGTAATCCTTATCGCCCAGCTCTGTGTATATACCAGCGATGGGCACACACATATTATCACATTCTTTGATTGTGTGTAAATCAGAGAAAAACGAAGATCAATTTTACGTTTTTTCTCGCTATATTTAAAAAAATTGCGCAAAAAATGTTATTTCAACAAATGCTGAAAAGCAACTGACTTCATTTGCTACCAAAATAAAAACAAAGCAACAGCCGAATGCACACGATCGTAAGCCACACGAAGAAGCTTGTACTGTTCATGTGTCGACGTCGCGCAAGCAGCATTTTGCTTCCAATCCCATGGGATAGGAAATTTAATTTGTGCCCTTCTCTGGTATATACTCTTCAATACATAGGCGTTTATATTCAGTACATACAGTCGATGCCTATTGTGTGTCAGCACTCTGTGTTAGCACAATTGTGCCAAGACACATTTAAAAAATTCCTTCAATAACGCCGTTCATTATATCAATAAAATATAAAGTGCTATCAATAAAGTATAAAGTGAAATGAGTTTATTTGTTAGTACATTGCTAAATAACAGTACACTTAAAACTGTCAAAAATAAATTTATGAAATTTAATGTAAATTAATTTTTTGTTTTTTATATTATATCTTCAGATCAGAGCTGGGCGATAAGGATTACGATTACTTCATGATTACGATTGCAGTAATCTTAAACCAAAAAAAAATGGGATTACGATTTAAGTAATCTTTCATCGAACAACGTTAGATTACGATTGCAGTAATTGTAATTTAAAAAAAGTTGAAATTACAATTACTGCAATCGTAATCTTAGCTCATTCGATGAACGATTACCGTAATTGTAATCCCATGTTTTTTTGTATATGTATTTGTATTTATTGAGATAAGTTGTTGACAAATAAGATTAAATCTTTTGAATGCCACATTGACAAAAAAATAGCAACAAATAAGTATATTAAATAACAACAATGAAATTATATAAGTTACAAATTATTACAAAAATAAAAAATTAAGTTAATATTAATATTAATTACAAAATTATGATAAATAATTATTAAAATAACACAATTAAAGGGATCAGATAGAGTCAAAGAAAAGCTGAGAAAGTATGTAGAAATAATAAGGAGAAGTGCTCATAAACTAAATGCTTAAAGGTTTTATTATTGGAAACAAATTGGATACTAATTGGTAAAGAATTCCAAGATCTAATTGCGCTCACGAAAAACAGTCTACTGGAGTTTGTGAAATTAAATTTAGGTATTACAATATTGAAGTTTCTGCTTGACCTACAAAAAGAGAGTTTTTCAAACAAGTAACTAGGGCACTGAGTATGAATGATTTTATGCAAAAAAATTCAATTTCTTGCTTCAAGGTGATTTAGAAGACCACGCCCAAGTAATTGTTTTGAGAATGTAGATACATGATCAAAACTTCTGAGGCAAAAAACGTAGCGAGCCGCATTGTAAAATGCAACCAAAAGCTTATGCACCGACCGTGAGTCAAGCTTAGAGTATACTACTTCCGAATAGGTAATTATAGGCACAAGGAGCTGCACGACCAGTTTTGTCTTATTTCGACGGGCACAAAACTTTCAGTAATCCGAAGACTGCGTAGTCCATAATAGAACTTACTAACGCATGAATTTATGTGATCCACACATGACAGAGATGATTTAATTATATATCCTAGGTTTGTTACCTTCTTAACAAATTTAAGCTCAACGTCATTTAAAAGAATTGGAGGTAAGTCTTGAGTAATTTGCAAGTTTTTAGCTATAGGTAAGACATATGATTTCAACGGGTTTAATTTTAGCAAATTTACCTTTGCCCACTCAGCTTTTTTCTTTAAATCCTCCGAATGGCCTAGACAAGTATAACTGATGGTCAACAGCATACGCATGCATTTTTACATGATTACACTTGTTGAAAATGTCGTTGGTAAACATTGTAAATAACAACGGACCAAGTACTGAGCCTTGAGGTACTCCACTAGTGATGTTTTTTAAATTCGAGACATTTATCCCAACTTTGACCCTTTGAGACCTATCGGCAAGATAACTTTTTAGAAGACGCACAGCAGCATGAGAGAAGCTAAAATTTCGTTAAAGTTTTATACATAAAAGTGAATGGTTGACTGTATCAAATGCTTTGGAGAAGTCAAGCAAACAGAGTAAAGTTAATTGGCCCATATCATACGAAACTCTAATATCGTCGAGAATTTTGGCAACAGCAGTCGAGCAGCTGTGGCCACGACGAAAACCGGACTGGAGATTAGATAATAAGCCAAAAGTGCTAATGTGACGAGAGATCTGCACAGCCATGAGCGATTCACAAACTTAAGACAAGGAAGAGAGCAGACTTATTGGTCGAAAATCACATGGTTGACAAGCGCCTGGTTTTTTTGCAATTGGAACAATGGTCGCAACTTTCCAGATTTTAGGGTAGAATGAAGTAGTGAAGCTATGATTAATAATATGGGTAAGCGGACTGATAACAAAAGGCAATATGATTTTGATAAATTTCATAGAAATTCCATCTTCTCCAGAAGCATTTGATTTAATTTTGCTTAGACACCGAGCTACATCATTCTCATTAATGGCATTAAAATAAAATTCATTATCAGAAACTACTACGTTGTTATCACCAGAATCGAGTAAATTAGAATTGTCATCTGTAGAATTAGCGACAAAGTAATTGTTAAGCAGATCAGGCTCAATTTTGCAATATTCAGAGACCTTTTGGCATACTCCAATACTCTTCAAATTGTTCCACAACTGCTTCGCAGGCAGAGAAGGATTCAGCTTTGACATATAAAACATAGATTTTGACAATCTAACAGCAGAGGTAGCATCATTCCTTGCCTTTTTATGAATCTCCCAGTTTAGAGCAGTTGGATTGCGCTTCCATTTGCTGTAGGTTTTGAAACGGTTTTTTAGGGCTTGTTTCACAGACTGAGTGAACCAGGGACATGAGCTGTTAATAATGCGACGCGTACGTATGGGAACATGGTTATTAAAAAGATTATTAATATTGTTGATGAAGAATTGTAGTTTGTCATCGACTGAATTTAAAAACCAACAATCCGTCCAGCTTATTGAAGCTAAATCAATAAACAAGGAAGCACGATCAACACCTAAAATCACGGTACGAGAAAAACTTTTCAGAAGTTTCAGAAACAAAAGGAGAAATACAAACATTTAACGTACAAAAAATGAGATCATGATCAGATAAAAAAGATAACTGATCAATCAGTAAGACAGATGATGGATCGGATACAACAAAAATATCTAATAGGCTCGGAGAGACATTCTTCGCAAACCGTGTTGGCATTGAGCTATTGACTACATTCAGACCAACTTCAGACAAACAGTCAAGAAATCTCATTGTAACATTATCACTGGACAACAAATTAATACTAAAATCACCACATAAAACAAAGTGTTCATAATCGATAACACTATTGGCCAATGACGTGAATAAGGGCTCAAGACTACAGTTACGGCTAGGATTATACACGCAGGATATTAAAACTTTAGTATTATTACCTAACAACTCAACATTTAAAAACTCGACCTCAGTTTGACAAGACATACTGATTAATTTAATTTTAAAAAAATTTTTCCAGTATATTGCGACCCCACCGCCTCTCTTATTTATTCTATCATGACGAAATAGTTGGTAATTATTAATTTTATAATATAAACTATTCACTTCCTCACTGAACCATGTTTCAGTAACGCATATTACGTCTACAGAAGAGTCATCAAATACGTGCTTAACATAATCCATTTTAAGGCCATTCAGACTTCTTGCATTAAAATGCACTATTTTTAAGCCTGATCGTTGCTTACATTAAATATTCACAACAGTTTTATGATTTTCGCTAGCGACAAAATCAGATGTGCTTGGAACAAACATTAGAAAATATTAGATTTAAAGACAAAGAGTATAAAAAATAAGAGTGCAGCGCATAGAATAGGTAAAATATTACAGATATAGTGGAAAGAGTAATGGAAAAATAAAATAGAATAACCTAAGGCATTCATAGAGACTATTCAACTTCGATGACGTCATCAGGAGCCGATGAGATTTTGGGGAGTTCAGCTTCATTGTTGATTTTAATGCAATCACCATTCTTAGAAAGCCTGATATAAACAGACCCACGAATTGTGAAAGCATTAAAAATAGTTTTTCTACGCTTGCATGCGATCGCTGCTTGCAGAAGTTTTCTAGCGTCGATAGAGAGGCTCTCGTGCAAGTACACATTATTATCGGAGTCCAGTCCAGCTTCTCTGAGGTTAATTGCTCTTTTCATCCGCCTTCGATATTCACCAAAAGCTTTAAGAGCACGATTACGATCGAAGCGGGAGTAAAACTTGACGATAACTAGAGGGCTAGACTCACTAGATCTGGGCTTGACCCGGAAGATGTCTTTTATCTGAGGAGACAGAAAATCAATCGATCTGCAGATGAGGTTGAAAGTGCTTTTTAAGTTGTCTCCTGACGTGAACGTCACTCCAAATAGAACAGCATCCGATAAATAACCTGCACTATTGTTGTTGCCCCCGCTGTTGTTGTAGTCGTTGTTGTTGTTGTTGTTGTTGTTGCTGGTTAAGCAATTGTGGTTTACGTTGTTGTTGTTGATGGCAGCAATCTGATCATCAAGATCTGCGCAGCGCGTTGAGAGAGCACTTATTTGTGCTTCAAGAGAGGCTATTACGTCGTCGTAGTGGGCAAATTTAGCACTCAGACTACTCTTAATAGCAGCCACTTCTGTCTCTAAGTTACCAAACTTGCACGTAATCTCAGAAGAGAGACGATTGAAAAGGTTGTCTGTATGCTGCCGAAGGCGCTCTTCTAAACTCAACAGATCTTCCTTCGCACTCGCTCTAAGTCGAGCTTCTAATGCCGTGAGTTGCAGTTCAATCAATGAGACACTGCTGCTACTTATTTTTGGCGTGCCATCACTCTTGCCTAGGGCGCAGGGAGCAAGGTGTTCGCGCTGTAGACGCGTCTGCATGGGGGAAGGTGACATCAAAAAATTAAAACAGCAACAAATACACAGCAAGAACTATAGAAATAGAAGAGCCAGTTGCAGGGAAAGAGTAGACAAAGCAGGAACTACAAAACGATGACTAGTTGCAGGTATTATTGTCGATGGTGTGGTTAGTGTAAAGCTAACATCATAACGAAGTGGATGACTCACTAGAGGTATTGAGTCTTTGTAGCGAACAGCAAATTGTTGTGTTTGTTAGTTCAAATTTTTGTTTTTGTTTTGTTTTTTATTTATTATTGTCCATCACTGCCACTGATGTTAATTTTTTCGCGTCGACTAACAAATAGTATTATTGCATTAAATTGTGATTAGCGCGGCGCTTTTATACATAAATAATATGGCAATATAAATTCTGAGGCGTTAATTAATGGCCAATTGTTTTTATACTCTTTAAACCGTGCTTTATTGGAAATAAAAACCGTCTTTCGAGAGCAACCAAAAAACACGTCCGTCCGAGCCGATTGTTGACTTTATTGGGTGAGGATTCACATAAGGATTTCAGAAATCGATTGCAAGGATTACTAAATAAAATTACAAGGTTCATTAAATGCAAGTGGAAACCACTTCTTATTATATAAAGTGTGTTTCAATGAGAGAAAATGTACTTTTTTGTAGTTTTATTTTACAACTTAATTTTACAACATGTCTGTACGAAAGACCATATTAAACAAATTGATAAATAACTTCATTACTAACAATGTACATATTTTTTCATAGGAAACAAGGAAAAAATAGTTAATTCGGCGATGAAATGCACATTGTTTACTAAATATCCATCAATTATTAAATAACTCATTATAAGCTTTTAACAGTACTAATTTTTCGAAGGAAAAGTCGGAAAGAGCATGACGACTCGGACTATTAATTATACCAACGAAAGAAAATTATATTTCTACCGATGCCGACGAAATAAGGGGCGTATTAAACGTCAAGGAAGTTTTTTTAAGCAAAGGATATTTTATGAATATCTCCCAACTAGTGTCAGCATCGTTTAGATATGCGAGAAGTTTTTGACTTATTTTATTTGAACGATCACTTGTTCCGCTCTCGTTCCGGTCGGATGAATCGCAAAAAATTTCTAAAAAGAAATTAATTGGTATTAGAAATTTGTTATTTAAGGCTGTGTTTATATTCAAAAGTACCGTCAAAATCGTAAAAATGTTCACCAAATTGCGATTCCTTTCCATGGCTGTTGTTTTAATTTCACAAATGACTAAATTATATACGTCTTGTTCGGAAATATTGTCCAGCATGTTGCCTAACTTTTTACATCATTCTATTTTTTTTCGTTTGTTTGTGTATCTCACTTTCACCGGGTAATCAAACACTTTTCTTATGGAGACCAACAAAGCCATATTAGAATTGTAAAAAATTT
This sequence comes from Tetanocera ferruginea, assembly GCA_958299015.1. NCBI lineage: Eukaryota > Metazoa > Arthropoda > Insecta > Diptera > Sciomyzidae > Tetanocera > Tetanocera ferruginea. Next base: position 57,460 of record CATQJF010000027.1, on the reverse strand, counting down.
TTGTATCAAATTTTTCTATATTTTGTTTTTTTTATTTTTGTTGACTTTTTAGCAAAAAAGTAATAAAAAAGTCATTAAGAAATATGTGACTTATTACTTTTATTTTGGGGTAATATGCTTTCCAAAGTAATATGTCACAACTCTGGTCTATCTGGACTATAGCATCACTTGCTTCCGTTGCCAAAGTAAAAAACTTTACAAATCTGTCGTTCAGCTTACTTTCTAAACAAACTGCAATTCCTTACAAATATTGAAGGCTGCCTCCTTGTGCCATTTTCTTCAGTTTGACACTCAGTGAAACTAGCATATTTTTTCTCTTTGTGGATAGTCTAGAGTTGAACGTATTGGTGGCATTAATTTGCACTTTTCATGTAAATACTGTAAGTCACTCGAAGTCAATCTTGTTATTGCCAAAGAATCGCATAATGTATCTGGCTTTTTGTGATCCAGTAATATGCGAGAAACAGCATCAAACAAAGAATTCCATCTCGTTATCACTGGAACTATCAAAGCCGATCCCAAACAGTTTTTGATTCTTTCCGAAGACTTTGGTCGATTGCTTTTCGTCCAAAGTGAACTGCATTTCTTGAAAGTCTTATTAGAAATGAACAGAAGAAACAAATTTATATATTGTAGTTAGTTTTGATTTAATTTTACGTTATTATGATTTTACACCGTATCATAATAACGTAATTTAGAGTATAAACTTATCCAATGGAAAATCTATCACCAGACATAAACATTTTTTTTGTTGTCTTATTTTGTCGTATTGGTTCCATTTAAAACATTTAATATGTCGCATCGATGGCTTAACTTAATAATAATTTTTTCTCATTGCAATAATTTAACATTTATAAAATAAATAAATAATAGTTTTTATATTACTAGTAAATAAAAGTAATCCTTGTAATCGATTACTGTAATCCTTATAAAAAAACATGGGATTGTATTACAGGTAATTGTATTACAGTAATCATTCATCGGGAGATAAGGGGGCGATCTTCACATGGCAACGTGTCTGACTGCCTCAACTTGGCGAGGCCAGCATTATCCATGTCGAAATCGTCTCAAGTCGACTCAAACCTCCGCGTGGTGTCTCCTGGAAACGTCAAAAAACTATCATACCGATATACTTTGGCGGCGAATCTGAGCGGCGGGCTTCCTTTGGCCATCAAGCAAAGGTTGTGCGTTGGGTTTGAAGCCCACCATGTAATAAAAATATTTCAATGAAAAGTTTAAGAATGAATAAAAGAATGATCCCCAAATCTGATGACGACTACCGCAAATGAAAAACTGATAATGATTTACGGATATGCACCTGGAATGTCCGAACCATAAATTTGGATGGTGCCTCTATCCAACTGATTGATATCTTGGAAAGATATAATGCTGATATCACTGCAATCCAAGAAATGCGATGGAAGGGACAGGGTTGCTTACGGCAAGCATCCTGTGATATCTACTACAGCGGCCATGCGGAGAAGCACGAGTTTGGATGCGGATTTGTAGTTGGCAAGAGAATACGGCATCATGTCCTGCGATTCACTCCTGTGAACGAACGACTTGCCATAATTCGCTTCAAGGCAAAATTTTTTAACATAAGCCTAATATGTGCGCACGCTCCGACGGAAGAAAAAGATGACGAGACCAAAGAAAGTTTTTACGAGCGCCTTGAAGACGCATACGAGCGCTGCCCCCGTCATGACTTAAAAATCGTGCTTGGTGACTTCAACGCCAAGGTGGGTAAAAAATACATATTTGGTCCTACAGTCGGAAAGTTCAGCCTCCACGACAACACATCCGATAACGGAATGAGGTTGATTGACTTCGCCGCAGCACGAAACATGGTCGTTAGTAGCACTAGATTCAAGCATCAAAAAACATGCAACCAAATTGATCACGTTTTGATTGACGAAAGGCACTCTTCCAGTGTACTAGACGTACGCACGATCCGTGGTGCTAACATAGACTCGGATCATTATCTTGTCGCAGCCAAGATCCGCACACGTCTGTGCGCAGCTAAGAATGCTCGCAATCCTACACAAAGAAAGCTAGACGTCGACAAGCTGCAGTCAAAACGGACGGCCGAAGCTTTCGCTACTCGACTCTCACTCCTGCTTCAAGAAAGCACTCCTCCGATCGACGATATATGCGGACAGTGGACGCAAATATCCCACTCTATGCGTACGGCTGCCGAAGAGGTGATAGGCTACCACCGCCCTCGCCGAAACCAGTGGCACGACCAGGAGTGTCGCGGCGCCACTGCAGAGAAGGACGCCGCCTACAAAGCCACCCTGCAGTCGGTTGTAACGCGTACTGTTAAGGAGCGATACCGAGAGAAGAGGAGGGAAGAGAGACGCATTTTCAGGCAAAAAAAACGAGAGGCGGAAATGCGTGAGTGCGAGAAAATTGAGATGCATGGCGACAGGAATGAGACTCGAAAATTTTTCGAAAAAATAAGACGCCTGGCTGATGGTTTTAAGACCGGAGCCTCTTCCTGCAAGGACGAGAATGGGAATCTAGTGACAGATATCCAGAGAACACTGATGTTATTGAGTGAACACTTCTCTAGTCTTCTAAATGGTGACGCTGACAACAATCCCGCCAGTGGAGATGATATCCCGGAGACCCCAATTATGTTTGACAGCGTTGAAGTTCCGCTGCCCGACTATAACGAGGTCTTAACAGCTATAGCTCGGCTTAAAAACAACAAAGCCGCAGGAGCCGATGGCCTACCGGCTGAGCTGTTTAAGACCGGTGGCGAAGCTCTGTTTAAATGCATACACAGACTTCTATGCAGAATATGGTCGGAAGAATGCATTCCAGATGATTGGAACCTCAGTGTGCTCTGCCCAATCCACAAGAAAGGCGATCCCACCATTTGCGCCAACTACCGTGGGTTTAGCCTTCTTAATATCGCATATAAGGTCCTGTCGAGCGTATTGTGTGAAAGACTGAAGCCCATCGTTAACCAACTGATTGGACCTTATCAGTGTGGTTTCAGACCTGGAAAGTCCACCATCGACCAGATCTTCACGCTCCGACAAATCTTGGAATAACCCTCGAAAAACAAATCGACACACACCATCTCTTTGTCGATTTCAAAGCCGCCTTCGACAGTCCAATAAAGAGTCACCTCTTCTCCATCATGTCTGAATTTGATATTCCTGCGAAGATAATACATCTTTGCAGGATGACGCTGAAGAACACCAGCAGCGCAGTGAAAATCGGGAAGGACCTCTCCCTTCCGTTCAATACCAAACGAGGTTTCAGACAAGGTGATTCCTTATCGTGCGACTTCTTTAATATAGTCATGGAGAAGATCATCCGAGCTGCTGATCTGAGACGCAGCGGCACAATATTCTATAAGAGTGTTATGCTGCTGGCGTATGCAGATGATATTGACATCATTGGCAAAATACGCGCGAAGTCAGTGCAGCATTCTCCAGGCTAGAAAAAGAGTCGAGTCGAATGGGTCTTGCAGTGAACGCAGATAAAACGAAGTATCTTGTGTCAACAAACAAACAGTCCCAGCGTCTTGGAAACCACGTCACTGTTGACAACACCACCTTTGAGGTAGTGAAGGACTTTGTTTACCTGGGATCCAGCATTAACTCCTCCAACGATATCAGTATTGAGATTAAACGAAGGATAACTCTTGCCAACAGGTGTTACTTTGGGCACAGTAGGCAATTGAGAAGCAGAGCTCTCTCTCGACGAACAAAACTGACGCTCTATAAGTCAATAATCATGCCCGTCCTACTATACGCATCACAAACCCGGACGTTGAGCAGCTCTGATGAAAGGACTTTGGGAGCGTTCGAGAGAAAAATCCTTCGCAAGATCTATGGTCCAATCTGCGTCAATGGCGAGTACCGAATACGATGGAACCACGAGCTGTATGAGCTATATGCCGACATCGATATAGTCAAGCGTATTAAAATAGAGCGGCTTCGCTGGCTAGGTCATGTCGAGAGAATGAACGACGAAGCTCCAGCGAAAAAGATATTGGATTCGGTACCCAGCGGTGGCCAACGCAGACGATGAAGACCGCATCTCCGTTGGAAAGACCAGGCATTGGATAACCTGACAACGCTTGGAGTTTCCAACTGGCGCCAGCAAGCGCACGACAAAAGAGGCTGGCGCAAATTCTTAGACCAGGCCAAAACCGACCAACGGTTGTAAGCGCCATCTAAGTAAGTAAGTAAGTAATCATTCATCGAATGAGCTAAGATTACGATTATAGTAATTGTGATTTCAACTTTTTTCAAATTACGATTGCTGCATTCGTAATTTAAGATCACTCGATGAACGATTACCGTAATCCTAATTTAACAATTTTTGAAATTAGGATTAAAATAATCTTAATCCTTACCGTAATCAATTACATTTGTAATTCTTATCGCCCAGCTCTGCTGTAGATATCTTTAAATATGCATGCAATCTATACATATATCAATATGCATAAATTTAAGCAAATAATTCTTACTCCTAGAGTCGTATAGCACCTCAATCAGCAATGTATTGCACTGCACAATAGGACGTATCGAAAAATGTAGATCGTATTTTAAGAGGTCTCAAAAGTTGCATAGGCTTTTCAAGATCACCCAAAAAAAATTTTATAAAAAATAAAGGACATCTTCCTGCCCCTAAATGACTAAGTTGTTTTTTGGGAAAAACAATAAAAAATAACGATCTTAAAATGCTTTGATTTTTTTAAGAAAAACCACATATGTCTTAAAGCAAAAGTAATAATGCAGTTTAACTACCAATTTCTTGCCACACACGGTGCTACTCATGATGTTTACCAACAGTGTCCTGTATGAAGGATATTCGAAGCGAAAGTTGTAATTGGGATAGCACAAGACTTTTGATTGTAAGCATTGGTTATAAATTTTGGTGGTACTGTTTAAAGTGTTGATGTATTCCATAAGTATCATGAATTAATAATTTGCATAGTTTTTGCATTTGTATTCTCTTGTTTTAGAGAAATGTATACTAGAACGCAATTTTTTAATTTTTTCAAAAAAATGAATATAAGATTTTATGTCGAGTGATTCAGAAGTGGTGTCGAAGATAATCTTCTCAATTTGAGTTTTTTGAAAATTTCTCAACATGATACTGCCTAAAAATATTTATTTAGTATATCAGCTTAACACCACGATTTTTTTACCTATTTCGATATTTTAAAAAAAGTTATTTCCTAGCATCAAATTTCTCAATTTGATTTATGTCCCCTTTATGGTTATAATTTCATTAAAACTCATTTTTAAAACAATGGTTTAGTCTTTTGAGACCGACTGAATGGCATAAAATATATTTTAACGATATTATAACCATAAAGAAGATATAACTCAAATTGAGAAATTTGATGGTACGAAGTAAAATTTTTTTAAGTATTAAAATATAAAAAAAACTCGTGGTCTAAACCTGGCATATTAAATACATATTTTAAGGAAGGGTCATGTACAGAAATATTTGAAAAATCCGAATTGAGAAAATTATCTTCGACACCACTTCTTATGCCCGTGTTATAAAATCTAATATTAATTTTTTTGTATACATCTAGTATGTATCTAGTATACATTTCTCTAAAACAAGAGAATTGATATGCAAAAACTATGCAAATTATTAATTCATCATATTTCAGGAATACGCCAACACTATAATCAATGCCATCAAAATTTAGACTCAATGGTTACAATAAAAAGTTATGTGCCATCTCGAGTATAACTTTCGCTTCGAATATCCTTCAAACAGGATACTGTGGGTAAAAATCGTGAGTATCATCGTGTTCCGTAAAATATTACTAGTTAAACTGTATTTAAATTTTTTCCTTTAGACATATGTAGTTTTTTTTACAAAAATCAAAGCATTTTAAGATCGTTATTTGTTACTGTTTTTCTCAAAAAACAACTTTGTCCTTGCTGGGCAGGAGGATGTCCTTTTATTTTCATAAAATTTTTTTTTGGCAGATCTTGACAATCACATGAAACTTTTGAGACCTCTTAGAATGTGAAATTCGAAAAAAATGTAATTCGATACGCCCTACTGCACAATAATGTGCTAGCGAAGTTGATAAGCACAGTAGTGTGATATATATATCCCTACAGAACACAAAAGTGCTTTAACACTCAGTTCATCTTGTTATGTGTGCTTCTAAGCGCTGCTTCCATTTTGTGTGCTACTGTGCTACTGTGTGTGTTAACATAGTGTGCTAGCACACATGGCACACTACTAAGCGTCAGCACACCCAGTCGGAAAGATCGTAAGGTGCTTACTAAATAATTCATGTTTTCCTTAAGCTTATGGTGGTGAAAACATGATCATGCTGAAATAAGTATGTTGTTTGTTACATTAAGAGCACCTTACGTCTTCGCTTACGACAGCAACTGCAAAAGGAATGCACGTTTAAGCCGATCATGTCTTCGTGTGATAATTTCTATATGTACATTATTTCGTAAAGTAAGAGTCATGCAGCGGTATGATGACATAACGGTATTTGACTATCGTTACGAAGATCTTAAGTGTAGCAAACAACCAAAAGAAAAAACGATTAAAGAACAATCTTATGGGGAACGGCGGTGTAGTTAGATCATTCGTCGCTGCGCATACAAAAATGGCTATGTGTAAAATAAGATTTTTGAAGTGAAACTTCTTTGGTGGCGAGTGAAATTTCAAGGTCATTTTTCGTGACGCTAGGCTAACGTTTTCAATTCATATGAAAATTAAAAAAAAATTACTGCCGCTGCAAAGAATTGAACCCCGTACATCGTTGCTTGTGAGACGGAATCTATACGATTGCGCCACGTAGGCACATGATTAATAGCCAAACAAAATGTAATTAAAACTGAATGCGTAACATACTGAAAATAACATAATTAACATTAACATTAGATTAACATTAACATTACATTATTAACATAACCGTAACATTAATTTTCATCCTACAAGTATGCACTGAAAAAAAATAGAAAAATAGCTAAAACAGGAACAGAACGCGTTCGTGAATATAGAGAGCGAATTAGAGCTCTTAAGAATACAGCCGCAGCTGGGTCTGCAACTAATGATGAAGGTAAGGTGATTGCAACAACGGCTGAGTTTCAAAATGCATTTTTACGAAACATCAGTGTATTTTGGTGAATCTACAAAGAACCAATCCCCAAAAAACACACTGATGCATCTCAACAAAATTTTAAAGCCAACCAAGTTGATGCACTCAACAATCAACGTTCGCTGCTTTATGAGGCCCTCTTTCAACATAGCAATTATTATGATCAGGAAGCAGGAGGTAATAATGAACAAGATTTGCCTCTGCTTTCGGAGACTCCTTCAAAGAGTACTATGCAAATGCAATCCAGCATTAAAAAAGTAATAATGTTGAGAAGACATTCGAAAGCAACTAAAACACCAACTGAACTAAAACAAGTACCGAAAATAACTGTTATTTTACAATTTTCAAATGAAAAAAATTGTCGAAAGACTTTTTCAAATATACCATTATGTTACAAATGTCCTCAGCCTCACGAATATTAAGTCGCTTTTGGAACAATTGAAGAATAGTGGAAATGGTCTTTTTTCTGTTTTTTTTTTTTAAATGCGTGTTTTGAGCTAACAAATTGAATGGTGAAAAAATTAACCGTCGCTCTCAAGTGGTTTAGAAGTTATAGGGGTCAACGTTTATGAAAATGGGCTTAAAAACCTGTGTTCTTTTGTTGTTGTTTTCGAACATAAGTAAACGTAATGGATATCAAAATAAAGGTTATGCTAAAATGAGCATTCAATTTTAATGAGCATTCAATCATAAAAATCTATGCATTATTTTGGATGATATAACTGTTTTTGTACTCAAAGAATTTGAGGTGTGGTAGAAGTATGTTATTTATTGTTATTTCGTAAAAGGGTTAACAGTCAAGTGTGCACAATATATAAAGTTTTATATTTTAACAACTAATGCAAGTACTTTTCAAGTTTGTTGTACACTTACATATAGTATATTGAGACGAAAAAAAGCGCCGCAGGCGAAAAATTGTTATAAAAAATCGCGCGATTTTTTAAAACAATTTTTCATTTTTGGATAGTTAGCAATAAATGGATTTTTTATAATTAATACCTAACTGAATAGGTCATGGTATGACCTCTTGCTACCCATATTGCTTAAATTTTATTAAAAAAAATCGAAAAACAGGCAAATGTGTAGTAATTTTTCAACTTTTGATCCCTATAACTTCTAAGCCACTTGAGAGCGACTCTTAATTTTTTCAGAATCGAACTTAGGAGCCCCAAATCCATGTAATTACATGTAAAAAAACACAAATTTTGCATTTCCATTATTCTTCAATTATGCCTCGCTTTTAAATTTGAAACTGATTCTTTAAAAGTTAATTTCTTGCCTAGTATATTTCGATATGTGTTTTCTTAAATGCCGCCTGACAGATTGAACTGTTGACACCATGTGTAAAATGTCTCACCGATGAGATGAAAATAATAATATCAAAATTTTTTTATCGGTAAAATGACTTGAACAAATATAAATTACCTGATATTTTTGACCGAAAAATAAAAGGCAGAAAATAACTGCTATTTTTGCCCAAAAAAAATATAAGGCACAAAAAACTGTTATTTTTGTCGGAAAAAATTAAAATTAAGATATAAAAGTTAATATGTGACACTTTCGACAAAAACCATATTCGGTACGGTCCCTGGATGCAAATATTGAATCAACAAATTATTATTCCATTTCATATTGATTGAATTTCTTTTCAGATACTTTCTCTCTCTATTTCACACTAAAATCGTTAAAGAAGTTTCACTTCTGCCACGTGTACGTTGCTACACGCGAGTTTTTTTATTTATTTTACTGTTCAATAGCCTTATGTATATCGGTTCAAAAGTTAGGAAAACTAGAAATTTTAAAATAAAAAATAAGGTTTGCAAATAGCACCAAACAACTTTTTCATTGTTGTCTTATATATCTTCTCTATAATAAATACGATTTAACCCTTCATTTAAACCTTCTTCGCAACGGAAATTGTAAGCACTGCTTACGTTTGCACTTACAAAAGAAGGTGAACGTAAGGCCACAGCTTACAATTTCCGTTGCGAAGAAGGTTTAAATGGATTATATGCACGTCGTATTTCAATACAGTACAAGTGCTTTACGCTTTCGTGCATATGTACATCCTGCTTATTAAATAAAGTGCATAAGCATGGAAGCCGATTGATTCCAATTGTCGAGAGTACATTCCGTGCACTTTATTTTAGTAAAGGGTCACGTAAGTACGTATGATGCATACATACATTACAAAGGAAGCTTATAGTGGCGATCATGCCTGTGTAAAAGTAATGGGCATTTGGTATTGAAGTTTTCATGCCCCGCGGATGAAAAATAAGTAAGGAATAATTCATTATGTAAGGATGGATTTTCCCACTGGGCAGTATCGAAGCACAACACAGTGTTACACACCTCTACAAGAGATGGCGGGTAGTATAATTTTTGATACTTACTGAGGATTTGTAACTTTTTTTTATTCAATTTTATTTTCGAGTGTATTTGCCACAAAACTAGAACACGAAATTTTATTTTTTATAAAAGAAAAAACAGAAAAATGTAAAATTAATTTAAAAAGAATCGAAGGGATTATTGCAAAAAAAATGATATGCCACACTACTTTAAAAGCTCAAATTTTATGTTCATTACGTTCCTTGATGCATTATCAATATCCACTGAAAATATTGATACAATTAACCGATCAATTTTGGCTGTATACGTAATAGTTCTTGTAAGCATTTTAATGATTTCATACAAATATACATTTTTTTAAAAACTTTAAGGATGATTATTTTGAAATATTTTTTTATGTGGCATATCCTGTTTTAACAATAAGCCCTTCAATTTTTTGTAAATAAACTATTACACTGCGCGACGGCCGTTCTGGTGTCGGAGGTTTTTCAGCTGGTTATAGCCATATTGGGTTTCCTGATTTCAACTATGGACCCCATTTTTCTCTTTCAGCTCGAAATTTTAATAAAATTAAATGTAAACAATTTTTGTTATTTTAATTTCTTTGAAAAATTGCAAGATAATAAAAAAAACTTAAGACTGCGTGCGAAAAAATCCGGAAATGTTAATAAGGTGGCCGCACTGTTGTTTATGTTCGTTTTTCCGGTTCACTTTAGTATGACATTCTTCGGAAAGTATGCTGTTTTAATGGAAATAAAATTTTTTTATAAAAATGTCGACTAAAGAAAGAACCGACCGCAAAATTATTTTGTACGACTTATCAGCAAAATAAAAACTTATCGAAAAATGCAATTTCAAAAAAGCTAATAATGCCGAAACCGACAGTATACGACTTCAGAAATAGATTTGAGCAACGTTTGAGTGTAGACAGAGCAGCTGGCTCTGGTCGTCGAAAGAGTGTTAGATTCCCAGAAATCAAAAAGGAGGTGATCAATACATTTAAGGCACATCCAAATATCTCAGCCAGGGATTTGGCACGCAAATTTAATGTTTCTGAAAAAACAATTCGAAAGTACAAAACAACTGCTGGATTAAAGACATATGTAGTGTCCGACCGAATATTCGGTTTCGGTTTCGGCCAGTTTCGGCCCTTTTAACCAGTTTCGGCTATTCGGCATCAATATGGCCGAAACCGAAGCCGAATATTCTGTCGGACACTACTAATTCGGTTCTTTCATATATTTCAATCATAGATGTAAGTTCGCTTTCATTTAAATTTTTAATGGTGTTATATCCTAGACAGACATATAGTACAAATTGTAGTTCGAAATGGAAACCATATGTGTGTCATCGGTATTCCAAACTTTTGTTCCAAAGCAACTAGATTTCCGTACTACAATAGCATCCAAGAAACCATTGAAATTCAGTGGTGTTCTGAAATGTACTACGATGAATCGCATTGAACACAGCCAAAGCTTTAAGCTCTTCTGTCAGAATCATATGTATTCGCTGCAATCCGACAGCATAAACAAATTGATCAGTTGGCAGAATATCCAAATTATCATAATAAACAGAAAAAAATAATGAAAAAGTTAAAAAAAATATTTTGGAAACGCTGCAACTAGGAGTGGGCACATTTTATTCCCAGTTGCGTGGAGCAATGATAACTTTGATTGCATCCATTTTCTTGTTTATATTTACAAACCTTTGCATCAGCTGACATGTGAACAACTTAGTACAATACCAAATGTCTGTCACTATGCTAGGTCGTGGTTTCTTGAGCTTTCATTGTAGTACAAATTGTAGTACGGAAACCATATGTCTGTCTAGGATATAAGGAAGAACAAAAACGTGAAATTCACAGTCATTTGATTGACCACGTGATTTGGGCCCAGCACAAAACGATGAATGTAAATGCAGACAAGCTCTTTTTTTAGACTATAATATTAATGGCTTCATTTTCTATTTCTATACGATCAATCGTTTCGTCCAAAACTCTGTTCGTTCGTGTTTTTGACCGATTTAAGTCGAACAGTAGCCTATGACGAAAACAGCTGTTCAGCTGGGGAAATATAACGTAAGAAAATGACATTAGCAAAATTTGTTTCTCGATAAGGCAAGAAAAAAAATTAAACGAAACTTCAAAAGCTGACGGCAAGTCTTTAGTTATCGCCGAAAAAAGAAAAATTATTAAAATGGAAAAATCAGCAAAGAAAGGTAAACATGTACTTAAAATTATTTATATTCTAACAATTGTTATAATTTCAGTACTAAAAAAAAACAACCACCACCCAATTTGAAGTGTTGGTAAGGGAGCTGGAGGCAAATCCTGATCTTGCAAGAGGTGCACCAGTATATTGAGAAGATAAGAGATCGATGGAAGCATCCTGGCTAAAAATTGCAGCCAAAGTGAACTCGTACGGCACGCCGGAAAGAAATGTGACTGAATGGAAGAAGGTGTTATCTATTTAAAAACATTATTTGCGTATCAGTGATATTGGCTTTTTATTTATCTTTACACTAGATTTGGGCTGATCTGAAAAGCAGAACGAAAAAAAAAATTAGCAGAAAACAGCAGAAACCTTAAAGCAACAGGCGGCGGACCTTTTAAAGCCTCGACGCTAACCGAGCTGGAGCAAGCGATTGATAGGGTTCTGTTAATGGCGAAATCAGCGGCGCCGAGTGGACCAGTGCTTGGTTTTGCTAAAAAACAAGCGCAGCCAACAGCCAAAAGCAACAGAAACACTGCCAATCGCAACCCATTCAGAGACAACAGCAGCGAAGATATCTTCACCACAGCCAACAGCACGAAACGCAAGTGAATACCATACAGTCACACAGTGTGCCACAAACAAGACACCGGCAAGACGAACAGAAGCTTTGCGTAATAGACTTGACATTACACCGACTAGAACAGCACAAAATATAGGGGTGGTTACTCCAACAAGGGTTTCACCCATCACATTACGAGTAGTACATACCCATGCATCACCACAGACAGCTTCAGTACCAAGATATGTACCAAGGAAGAGGAATTTCCAAGAAGTAATTGGTGAATCGGCTCGAGAACAGGCCATAGCAGCTAAGCTACAAGCACAAGCTTGCAAGGAAATTGCAGCTTCATCAAAAATTCAAGCGGAAGCTACAAAAGCAATCTCTGAGGCTTTGGTCGAAATGGTTACTGTTACAAGACGACAAACAGAGGCGTTTGAAGAATTCATTAAACTAATGAAAAATACTTGAAATTTGGAAATTCCTCTTCCTTAGTACAAAACGTGGTATTGAAGCCATTTTTAGTGATGCGTGGGTATGTACTGGTTAGTTCCACAAACCAGCAATTTTTATTTTTTTACGCATTGAACTTCAATGAAATGAAGAACAAAATATTTCCTTATAATGTGTTATTACTTAAATTAACTTATTTTTTTTTTTAATTTTATTTTTTAAGCAATGAACTTGCAATAACTAAAAATAGTTCCTATATACCCTTGTTAATAATATTTTTTTGTGATATTTTAAATAATTAATGAATGAAGCTAATAAATGAATTTATGTTAAAATAATGTATGGTTTTGAATTATTTAAATTGTATTAATGCAAGTAATTATTGTTTGTATAAATGCAAGTTTATGGCAACTGTTTTATAAATTTTTCAAGAACTTTTAAATTTTTTTCTATGAAAACTCTCCAAGGCAACATTCTGGCTACGGCCCTGCCCTAAGTATTAAATAGCGGATAGTGCTGTTGGCCGCTACACCAACTCATCAGCGGTCTTAGTGGTTTATAATTCACAAGCAGACCGGACAGCTTTGTTTCGTTGGCGGTTACACCAATTCATCATCGCTGCCTTAATAGCAGTATTTGCTTATTGCAGGCTCTCAGCAATCTGTCCCCGTGTGTTTGCGGCTATGGTAAAAAATCCAGAGTTTGATGCATCATCAGTGCTCGTGTTCTGATAGTCCTCGACAGTATCTGGTAGGTTCAGAGGAGGCCATTCATTCTTGAAGAAAATGCATGCATTATGGATTGCACTGCATGCATTCACGATTTTTGTGGCGTTCTCTGAAGAATAGTGAAGTCCTCTTGAACCTATAAAAAATAGTGTTGTAATAAGTATAATTACATTATAAAAAAAGTTACCTATAATACTGCAAAACCGATTTTTCAATACACCAAAGCAGCGTTCAATGACGTTTCGTGCCTTGCAGTGTCTTTCGTTAAATCGGCTCTGAGATTCATCTGATGGATTCCTATACGGAGTCATTAAGTATGGCTCTAACGGGTAGCCGGAATCACCTGAAATGGCAATAAATACAATGAAATGTAAATTGTTATTTTATTTATACATAGTTATAAAAACCAAATAATAATAAAATCAATAAATTTCTTTTAAGTTTACCAAGAAGCCAAGCGTTTCGTTTGCCATTAAGATAATTTGATCTTAACTCCTGTTCTGCTCGACTATACTTCCAAACAAAGGAGTCGTGATAAGCTCCAGGATGTCTGGCGTCAACATATGTAATGACCATGTTTAAATCACAAATCTATAAGCCAAAAATTTTAGTTTAATTTAAGAAACATAAAGCAAATACTTACAATCATCGCATTGAGGCTGTAATATCCTTTTCTGTTATGGAACAGGTGTCTACTATTAACGCCAGGCGACTTTATGCGGACATGTGTTCCGTCCACACAGCCAATTACACCTGGTACAGTAGATATCGGATATAAGCACATCTCATATAAGAAAAAATCGCATATAAGAAGTATTAGCAAAAACACCGAGCCTTTTTACATCTTTTCAGTGTTAAAATTGCTTAATATAAGAAAAACACGTATACGAAAAACACTGATATAAGAAATGTTTGTCAAACACCAAAGCTGACAAACGTGTTTGAAAAGGATATGTAAACATATTCATATATGAATGTAGGTAACTCTGTACATATACACGTGTTGTCAAAACGATATGTAATGGACGATAAAAAGAAAAGAAATACAGTTTCTATTAAAACAAAAATTAAAATATTGAAAGACATTTAAAAGGGCAAGCAAAGAAATGAAGTTGCTAAAGAATATAATATTGGAGTGTCAACGTTATCAAAAATAATAAAAAATTCAAAAAATATAGAAAATAATTATTTTGCATCGAAAAATGTGGACAAAAAGAGAGACAGAAAACCAAAATATGAAGCTCTAAACAGCTTTGGTACCTTAAATGATACTGAAATAATAAGTGAAGTACAAGGTCAAAATTCTGACGAAGAGGAAGTAGAGCTAGTACCTGAGACAACATCTAAGCCAAGCAGAGAAGAAGCTATTAAGGCGTTATTTGTTTTAAAACAGTATATGGAGTCTGATGATAACAATATTATTAACATTGAAAACGTTTTATTTAATCAGCGTGATAAGTCACTAGTCCAAAGAAAAATTAAAGACTTTTTTTATTCTATTTGAAAGAATATTATTTATATGTATGGAAACATATGCACCTATTTTTAGTCAAACTGTGAACTGATTTTAATTTTGTTATTTTGTTATTTTGTTTATTTCAATTTAAGTTTTTTATACATATACTCAATTGTTTTGCCAAATTGTGAACTGATTTTATTTTAGTTATTTTTTTTTTATACTGAATTGTTTTGTTTAATAAAATGTTTTTCTTTAAAACATGTTTTTTTTACTTTTTATTTAAATATATTTACATATTCGTATAAGAAACAGATTTCTTAAATGCGTACGTACGCTTATAAGAAACAACTTTCTTATATCCGATAATTCCATATAAGAAAAAATCGCATATAAGAAAGAAATCTCTGGCTTTTTTTGACTTTCTTATATCCGATATCTACTGTATTCCATATTTATTGTAGTCCTGCTCCTTAATAGTACTTTCCTCTTCATCAGTCCCTTGGAAAACAACCCATTTCTGGCATAAATGTTCTTCAAAAATCGCAAGGCACTCTTTAATCACCTTAGCGACTGCCGATTGCGACATACTGGAAAAACATTCGTTTCCAACCGACTTTTGGTAGCTGCCAGTAGCCAAAAACCGCAGGAATGTCGACAGCTTAAGTTGTGGTGGTATGTGAGTATTTCTGTAGGTGGTATTCATGTGAATACTGACGTCGGCAAATATTTGCTGAAACACCACCTTACTCACGCGAAAATTTGTCACGAACCTGTTTGGAAAAATTTGTTGAAGTTTATTAAAGAATAACTTGATGAAAGCATCAAAAACAAGCATCAAAGCCACTGAAAAATAATGTTGGAAGTTTCTGCGCAGTCATCGATGGATGTGAAGCACCAAAAAGTATGGATTCAAATACTTACTCAGTATCTTTTAATTCCAAAACATTAGTTCGATCTCGCAATCTTCGTCGCTCCACCCTGAGCTCTATTTAATCCTCCCTCTCAAAATCAAACACCGCAATAGCTGCATACATTGCCACAATGTATAAACAAATATTTAATTAACAACAATCACTTATAAAAATCTTTTTTCACTTCAGAATTGCTAAAAACACAAAATCCAATGTAAACAAAAACAGCTGTCATGAAAAGTTAAACAAACTGAGCATAAGCATTGCCACACAAAAATAAAATCAAAGAAAAAGCTTATGAAATTTTAAAGAAAATTTACAAATTGAATTAATCATTGTAAATTTTTGGTGAGGCAAGGCTTATTTTGACAACTCTTTGCGTTAAACAGATTTGATTAACGTAAGGGACGTAAACCACACGTAAGGCCTGTCGGAAACTTTCGATAGAGTTACAAACTTTCAACTTCAGACGTCATCGTTCGAGTTGTGTTCGTTCGTTGGCCATATCGTTAGGGTTAGAAAATAATGCCATAAGTTATTTAACTTTAAATACTAAAATGTTCCTTAAAGTGGTATTAAAATGATGTCTTTATTTATTATTTTAAAGTTGAACTTTAATATTCAAAGAATTTTTATCGTATATATACGTTACTATAATTTGTTTGAATTGTTATGTTTTTAAAAGCTTTTAACAAAATATTCAAAAAATATAAAATGTTTTTTAAAAAAATACTCATGTAAACATTCAGTTTCGGTTTCGGCTTCGGTTTCGGCCGAATATAACAAAAATGGCTGAATTTCGGTTTCAGTCGGACACTAGACATATGTAGCCGCAAAAGTACCGAAACGAACAGAAAAGCAGCACATTACGGCAAAAACTCGAGCAAGAAGGCTGTACATAAATTTGCTACCAAAGTTGACTGTGTTTTATTAGACAATGAAACTTATGTCAAAAGTGATTTCAAACAGCTGCCGGGCAAAAATTTTACGTCGCAATTGGAAAAGGCAAAGTTAAGTTATTACGCTGGAAAGACTTTACAATGGTTTCATGAAAATAATATACAATTTTTACCCAAAACCCACAACCCTCCCAACACTCAAATGCTAAGACCGAATGAGTGATATTGGGCCCTTGTGAAGCGGGAACTTAAGAAAAAGGAGGGAGCGCAAAAAATATAAAATATTTTACAAAACGATGGATTGCAGCTGCCAAAATATGTGATATAAGCGTGTGCACAGAATTTGATGAGAGGCATCAAACGCAAAGTCCGAAATTTTTATGTTACCCCACAGTAAACTAAAAATGTAAACATTTCAATAAAGTTTGTTGATTCATTCATTAAATCTGTAAAATAAAATCATTTTTAAAAGAGCCGTTTCAGAAATATCACGATTAAAATCATTCCGGATTTTTTCGCACTTAAAATGTTTATTAAAATTCCAGAGATTTTCTATCAATTAAAAAAAGTTTTTGTAAATTCGTTGAAAATATCAAAGATACAGTGTTTCAAAAGAGCAGCCTACCTAAAATTGTGAAATTTTTTCGACTTCGAACGTCGATATCTACGAAACTGCCAAAGATAGTATTATTTAATGTGCAAAAATTGAAAGGTTTAGTATTTTTTCATTGAAATCAGCCATAGTAATACAAATCGGTAGATCAATATAATATATATAGCAAAATCATCAGAATAAGAACTGATTTTCATATCTAACTCAAAAACTCGGGGTGATAGAGAAAAATGGAGTCCATATTTGAAATCACTAGCCAAAATGCATTTGGGATTGTTTATCGAGATCTCTGACCCTTTTATAAAGATTAATTGTATTACTCTGTGTTATCATTCAGTGGAAGTGTCATCAATATAAAAGCTTATTTCCCAAGAGTAAAAAAGTTTTTTTATCATAATTCTTATGAAGTGTAATCCTCGCGTCATCAAAACAAATATGCATTTTTTTTAATTGTTCACTAAGCCAGTGCTTCAGTATATTGTGTACGGCCATACTGATATATATCGCCACGTTTTAAAACATGATTTCAATGCTAAAAACCTATTTTTTCCGATTTCTTGAGTGTTGAAAAGCATTTGAAAACAAGTCTCCCTTTCGTTTGCTTTTTTTTGTTAAATTAGTTAAATACATTAATTGTTTGTATTTTTTTAATAACAAAACATGTACTTCCCCGTTTTCTGCTCGAGTAATCCAACTAATCAATAGTAAGCCCCGTTAGCCCGGTTTACCCACCTTTTATTAATTTTTTTTTTCTCACAAGATTAAACTCCTTCAAATTTGTTTAATTTATGTTCAAAAATGATTTATTAAGTTTGAAAACAAAGAATTTATAATAGTTCAAATATGTGATTTAATCCTTTTTATACCCCCACGCGTACTGCGTAAGGGGTATATTAATTTTGCCACGACATATGAAACGCCCATAAGGAGGCATGGTAGGTATAGAAAAGTATATATATTCTTGATCAGCATCACCACCTGAGTTGATTTAGCCATGTCCGTCTGTCGACACGAATACAGCCGTAATTTTCAAGCTATAAAAGTGAAACTTCATATTTAAGCTTTTTTTAAAAAAACAAAGATCAAGTTCGAGAATGAGGGAGATAGGATGAAAACCTCGCCTACCTCCCAATAATGAAAACTCTATAAAGAGGCTAATATTTAAGCTACAAAGCTTATATTCGACATTTATGTCTTATGTCAAAACTGAGGTGTGTTAGAAAAATGGGCGTCACCCACCCGCTAACACGCCCACCTCCCATACAATCCCCAAATTTAAAACGATATAAAGAGGCTTCTGTCGAAGCTACCAAAATAAAATTAGGTATTAATTCATTTTATATCAAAGACAAGACGTGTGTACCTCCCATACAACCTCAAAATTTAAAACTCTTTAAATAGGCTTGTCTTTAAGCTACAGGTAAAAAATTTGATACGTTAGTAAGCCTCATCCGCCTACGCACACACCTTCTTCCTATACAACCCACTATAGTGAAAACTCTGAAAAAGGCTAATATTTAAGCTATAAAACTGAAATTCGGTATTTGTGTATTTTATATTAAGACTAAGGTGTGTTAAAAATGAGCGTCAATAATCCACTAACACGCCCACCTCCCATAGAACCCATAATAGTGAAAACTCTATAAAGAGGCTAATATTGAAGCTACGAAACTGAAACCACCACGAACACGCCAACCTCGCATACAACCCCAAAATTGAAAACTTTATAAAAAGTCTTATGTTTAAGCTGCAGGAAAACAATTTGATATGTTTGTATATTAGACGTCATAAAAAAAGTAACATCTTTTAAAATCTCAAACGCTCCAATTAAAGATCTTTTTATCCTTACGAATCGACCGTGGGGGTATTTTAACTTCGGTCAAGTCGAAGATACACCTAAATACATAGAGAGAAAATATGTAAAATTGATCTTCGTTTTTCTCTGCTTTATACACAATGAAAGAATATGATAGTATGCGTGTGCCCATCACTGGTATATTGCCAGTATATTATTTAGGTTACCTTTTTTTTTTGAAACTTCAATCAATTGTGACGTTTCTTTTGCAATTTTGTTTTATGATATAATTGTTCGTTAAATATACTTTGTTATTAAACTTAAATAATTTTTTAAACATTAATTAAACAAATTTGAAGGAATTAAATCTTATGAGAAAGAGAAGAAATTTAAGAAGTGGTAAATCGGGCTAACGGGGCTTACTAAGTGAATATGACCTCAAAAGTCAAAATGTCCTAAAAAGAAAATGTAGTGCTCGTTAAACCCCTTTTCAACGCCACAAGATCTGACTTGAAAAAATACCATTATGGCTGTTTTTCCGATGGTCCCAGAAACAATTTTTTTTTTCAAAATCCTCTCGAGGTCATCATTTAAATAGGGGGTGATTTTTTCACACTTTTTTCGACCCACTTTACTACACATGCATCAAAAATGGTGGTGAAGGTTTAGAGAAGGTCACAGACTAAACTTAAAAGCAGAATATCTAGATTAAAATATCTTGGGAATTAAATTTAACTAAAATAAATTTGTAATAATTATAAATATTTTTGAGATATTGCTAAATCTAAAAAACCAAATTAAATAGCCATTTAGTACTACAATAAGAAAACACTTAATTGTAATTGCCTTTACTTATGCTCACAATTTTTACAGACACGAAATGGAGTTTTTGGTCTTTTCGAAGGTGCAGAAGCTGTTTTGGGTAGAATGGAATCAGAGAGTAGAACATTTAGTAAGAACAAGATCCCAATTGAACAATGTATTGAACGACAAAAACTCAGGCCAGGTTCTGGACACTTGCAAGTAATGAGCAAAATGGATGGACCCATTCTTACAATTCAGATAAGAGACATCAAAACCAAAATAATGGAGGAATGTTTATCTCCTGATCCTTTATGGAAGCATACATCTACGATAGTTAAAAAAAATAATAACAGATTCAATAGAATACTTGATGAACTTTCGGTAAGTGTAATTAATAATATAAATAAAATAACAATATAAAATGTATAATATAACTAGTCAAAGCCTGCCACTATGCAGTCGGTTTGTAATTATAATTATATTGTAAATGTATCATGATGAATTATAACGGGGAGTGCCATGAAGATGTGCCATGAATAGTTTTAAATCGAATTTGCTGGTAACCGCGGTAAGAAAAGTAATATTTCTCTAAAAAGTTATTCAAGTGTTTATATCATGAAGTTTTGAAATAAATGGTATCAGCAGGGGAGCGTATCAAATTTTTGCAACATAAACGTTCATACTGAAACCAAAGCCAATTTGGAATTTAATGTTTTATTGTTTAGGGGTGCAATTGCCAAACAATTTAAATTAAAATTTTCGTGACTGTTAGATAGAGTACAATTCGAAAAATGTAATAAAATTTTATTTTAAATCCATATTAAAATCCATAAAATTTTATAAAAAAGCAAATTTTTATTTCTTGTATTCAGGTTAAGAAATGTTAAAACTTGCTAATATAGAAGACATTTGTGTAACTGTTATGTTTCGAAAACCTGCATGATCTTCAGAGTATGACGATAGATTTTGTCGCCAATACGTTTCTCAAAAAATTTTCAAAGAATGGTGTTCAAGTCATGCATGTCAAGAATAAAAATATACTCTATGATTCCTAAGTTCTGAGACTATATAATGTATAGACTAAAAAATGAAACAAACCATATTTACAGGTCTTAACCAACTATAACATTACTTTGAATAGAAATATTTTTTTGGGTATTCTTTCACATACACCAATATCTCATTTTGCGTTGTGGTTACGTTCCAAAAAAACACGATGCAAAGTGAATTCTGATTTTCTATAGCAAACCATGTACAGATCGAGGATAGGTTCCAGGGTTACGAAAATACCACTTTTTAAAAAGAAATTTTCTAAACGAAGTAAACATTTAAAATCAAAAATAATATAAAATTTTATTACATACGTTCAAAAAATAAAAAAAAACAAAAAAAAAACTCTCATATAAAACAAAATAAAAAATTCAGTTAGTTTATAAAATTTCAAACATACAAAAAAACAAATTCAATTAAAACAAAATTCAATATTCAAAGTTTTATACAAAAATCATTATCTCCGTGCATGAAGCATACATAGCTTTCATTGGAGCAATGTTTTTCTAAAAATCTTACAAAGAGCAGAGCGAGCAGCAACAACAACAACAATGCATGCAAAAGCATGTTAATTGCTATATTGGCTGCAAATAACAAAAACATACTTGCTTGGCAAGGGGGGTGAGGGAATAGTTCAACTTGAAACCCAGTTTTAAAATAACGATGCTGTGATACATTCTTTTTTGTTTGCTCGCCAGAGCAAAATGGGCTTGCTAAACAGTTTTTCTGGCCAAAATTCTGAAAACCTCTAGAAGGGAGTTTTCGGTGTCGCTGGTTTCGAATTTGATATAAAAAAATTAAAATGGCGGATCCAATATGGCGGCCAAAAAGTTTGCGCACTTTTTTTGTCAAATACTTTGAAAATGCATCATGAATGTTTTCATTTCAATTTTGTTCCAGCAAATAATTGATAACACAACACTGTTTTTGATGTTTAATATGCTCTTTTCGCCAAACTATGAAATATATCTGCTTTTTTGAATCGGAAGTTGTCTGTAAAAAAATGATTTTTCTTAAAAATCGCAACACAAAACATAATAAAACAGATTCATTACATCACAAATTATTCTTTTTTTTTAGTTTTAGGCTGGGCAAACTTAGCAAAATTTTGTAAGCCAACACAAACTTTAGAAATAAAGAAAAACAATTATTTTATAGGTTACATTACACAACTGAATTTTTCACTGCTCCAGAAAAGTGAAAAGTTTAGTATTTAAAAATTAAAGTTCTTAATATCGCCTTTATTTTGTAATATAAGTTTATTTAAACTTTGTTTATTTTTAGCAAGAATTGTATTTCAATAGCTTCGAAATAAACACGCACGTTTTTTATTCACAATTCTTGTCAGAGAGCACAACTTTGTTGAGTTACTGTTTAACTGTTTAACTGTTTAACTGCTTCGAAATATTTTCTCTTAGATTACTACAATAAAGCAACAAAAACAGATTGTGAAAAATATAGGTTTTGGCAAGCAAAAGTGGTCTGTGAAACCATTGTGCAGTAGACAGGAGGCAGATTTTTTGATTGATAAATGAGAAATGGTTTAAATTTGAAATCACCATTTGCATTACCACCAAGAAAAGAAGTCAGAAAAAGAGTCAGCGATCGGCCGAAGGCCATGATCTACACTCAGAAAAAAGTTTCTCGGAATATGATAAAAATGGCATCATATTTAGAGAAAAATGGTATAGACTTTGCTCCAGAGAATGCTTTTATCTAAATGCGATACAAAAAATTCTCAATAATGATAAAAAGCTTCCATGAAAAAGAAAAATATGTGAAAATATATCGTTTTTAGAGAAAAATACTTTTTATTTTTGAGAAAAGATTTGTTTTTATTGAAGAAAATACTTCTCATAGTGAATTTTTTATCAAAATATAAGAAAAGTTTTTCATTTTCAATAAATTTTGATCTATAATTGAGAAATTTTTTGTGCGAGAAAAATACTTCTTTGAAATTGTTTTATTAATTTTACCGTGTTAAATTTGTTTAAAATTTGTATAAATAGACAGATTTTGTTGAAGTAAAATTAAATGTTAAGTGACAGTGAATCAAGCAATAGTAATTCAGTTGTAGTGATTTTACTTCGCATAAATATTCACCAATCAATATAACAACTGGTAAGTTTGAAAATGAACCGTCTGAACTTGGAAGAATCTCATCCCAAAACCTTGGAACTATCGGATTAGGAGAGACCTCATTGTACGGACAACGAAGAGATTACTCCTGGACAAAAGATCAATTTAGAAAAAGAAATTGGAATTATGGACAAGAAGAAAAAAAAGCAAAGAAAACGCAGGAATACTCCTGTGAAGAGTCATCAGAAGAAGTAGAAATACGATTTAGAAATTGTGATGCAGGAAGCTCAGGAAATGGAAGGCGACGAGTTGATAGCGTTGATTTCAGCACTTTTGATTATTTGGACTCCGAATATATTGGAAATTTTTCAACAAATATTTCAACGAGTCCTTGTTCAAGCACTGAAGGAGAAGCAATACGAGGCCAAAAAGTTTATACAGATGTTAATGAAGATACTATCGTATTGCCAAAAAACGCTAATACAGCAAAAGAGCGCATTAGACACATATTCTCCCAAGGAATTGGTCGCTGTGGTATTTAACAGCGAGTGGTCCACGATATTTTTGAATCGCCAACTAACACCAGACACGTTAGATTGGATTACACAAAATTACGTGGACAATTTACCGGGACCATCCTCATCATCGCGCAGCATCAAGAACACATCCACATCTTGCACGACTGTGCCTATTCCAATGGATCATGCCAATGTAGATTCTTCAAAATCTTCGAACATCAAATTAATAGAAGATTCTCTAGAAGAGTCCTCCCGAGTTTGAAATACACGCTCGAACATTGGTTACATACCGAAGTCTATTTTGAAAAGGTAAAATTTAAAAGTTGAATTTGTTCTTATAAAATAATAATGAACGTTTTTATTTTCAGAACGAACGATACTATCTGTACTTGGACATCGCCGGGAGAACGTGGATTCTAGGTAGTGAAAGTGGATGTGTTCGATTACGGCAAGATTTGGAAGAAGCCCAAGGATCAGTGGTGGAGTGAAGCGAATTATCGCTCAACATTTGTAATCCAATCGCCAGCCGACAAAAAGTAAATGTTGCTGATGAAACTTCTATTGGCAGTATCGAAGAACATTCAGGAAACGGAGGGCAGCAAAAAAAGGAAAAGGAGATGAAGTCATCTTTTTCATAAAGAAATACCCCACGGCTCCAATAATTTATATACTAAATACAAGTGTTTGGCTAACTTCAAAGTTTAAGTTTTATGATACAAATTCGGTGTTGATTAGAAATTGTTTAAATATTGTTAACAACTTTATAAATAATTTAAGTTTTATAGAATTGTATAATCATTTTTCAAATATAGAACCACAAAATTTAATATTTAACGCTCCATTTGGAAATGTATCCAACTATTATTATAATATTAAAGATTCAGTAATAATATTAGATAAATTATTACATTTTCAATTTAATAATGATGAAAAGAAAATAAAAAATTTTTTAACTTATTTATATAATGTAATTGATAAGGTCGTCCCTAAAAAAATACTATTTTTATATTGTCACCTCCAAACGCAGGAAAAAATTACTTTTTTGATACATTTATTCATTATTGTTTGAATTTTGGTCAAGTAGGAAATATCAGTAGATATTATTCCTTTCCATTAATGGAATGCGTTGATAGACGTATTATTTTATGGAATGAACCAATATTAGAAGTAACAGCAGCAGAAACATTAAAAATGTTATTTGGAGGTGACACAGTCACAACCAATGTTAAATATTTAAGTGATGCTGTTATTATGCGTACACCAGTTATTGTATTATCTAATAATGATGTTTTTCCAAATGATACAGTTTTTAGACCTAGAATGTATACTTAAAAAATTATATAAAAAAAACCGTATCCTTTAGCTTGTTATAATTTGTTTAAAAAATATGAAATAATTAAATAAAATTATGAAATATTAATTTTTTTAGTTTTCTTAATAATTTCAAATTTTTCAATATTATCATCTTCTTCATCTTCATCTAGAATTTTAGATACAGCTCCAGCAGTGTCATCTGTGATTCCAAACAAAGTTTGTCCATCTGTATAATAGCGGCTTACTATTGTCAATTACAAATTACATTCCAATGCCCAACTAACAGCTAATCCTTTACCAAGTGCTGAACTAATGTTATATTCAATTACAATTGTACATTCTATTTTCCAATAAACACATGAATTTAAATAAGAAATATTATTTTCAGTTGGTTTTAATTGAGGAGTAGCTACTATTCCAACATATAGTTGTGGTTGTGCATTATATCCAAAACCGCCTTTTGATGGATGATATGTTCCATACGATTCTATTGTACGATTATAAGATTCACTTATATTATTAATATTAAATTATTATATTATTAACACCTAATGGTACTGTAGGTGTTTTCCCTAATCCAACATCTCCAGCTACAATTTGTTTGCCACTTTTAAAAAATTGTAAAGTTGAACTATATGGTTTAGTTTTATTTGTGATAGGCCGAAAACCTTAGTTGTTAGTGCCTCTCTCATTTTTTGTTTTTGTTTTTCTAATTTATTAGACTAATAAATAATCAATCAATCAATCAAATCAATTTATTTGTGAATATTATATTAGAACTTCTAGTTTGTGGAACAAAATGTTCTTTTCCTTTTTTAATAATGTCACTCTTTGGTTTATATTCATAATTGGCAATAGGTTGACCAACAGCTTGATTAATTAAAAATTGATGAACTTTCTCATCCATTCGAACACATCCTCTGTCATGAATTAAATAATCTGGAAATTTTTTTTCGTCTGGGTTTGCACTTCGATTCCATTCATGAGCATAATATTCATTTATTTGTTGTGGTACTGTTCTTGTTCCTAATGGAGTGAAAGATACATTTAAAACCTTTGAAGTACTTGGTAACATTTTAAATTCAGCATCACTTAAATAAAATGGTAAAAAATCAACAGGAATTAATGCCAAAGGTGTTGTTGCATGATCAATTCCACTATCTGTTTGTATATTTTCCGTGCTATATCCATAACTGGTCATAATTCTTGATTTAGAAAAACTTAAAGTATTTAATTTACACGGCTCACTCGGTCTAATCCATGTTATGTTTGAAACGGCCGATGTACTAGAGGAATTTCCTCCTCCCGTTGCACCCTGCCTCGCCCCTGTATTCGGTCCACGACCTGAACCACTTTGTGTCTCAATATTTTCTTGCATAACAATATCAGTAGAAGTGTTATTAGTAGGAATATTAACAGCGGGTTCAACTTCTGCAATATTTGAATCACCTTTGTCAATTGAGTTTGTATCTTCTTCAACTTGGTCGTTTGGCGGCGAGAGGCTCGTTATCGGTTCCGGAGGGTCCAGCTTGTAAATTATTTCTTTCGTATTGTTCTTTCACGTGGTTATAATAATTTCCTCCTTCTTTATATTATTTGTATATTTCTTTGCTTATTAATGCGTTTGCTTTAAAACCTATAAAATTTCTAAAACCACCTTTATCCGGTGTATCTTTAATGCGATTCCACTTTTGTGCAAAATGTCTTTCTTTTGATGCATATATTTCTTGATTTAGAGTTCTTTTGTTTTCACTCATACTTGGGTACGTTACTCCAAATATAGATTCGAATCCATATTTTAAGCTAATTCCAATAATTCCAGTAAGTTCAGCAAGTTCTCCGTTTTTTTTTATAATCGTCTATAAATGATGAAATAGCTTGTCTATCAGCTGCTCTAATATCTTCTTTTGTTGTTGCCAATTCGTATTCAAGATCATGTATATTAGACCGGATCATTCTTATATGGATACAAAAAATTTCAACCGGTCGGGGTCTCAAAAGTTAGAGGAACTCATTAAAATGATTTCTGCATACTTTTTTTCAAATCGGAGAAAAACCGCCGAAGCAATTTTGATTCTCCTGAAGGTCCTTTTTGGTAAAAAAAAACATGTTTTTTGCTTATAACTTTTTATTTTGCACAGAACGCATACCCAAATCTTCTTAAATGGTAAATTTCTTACTCATACTAACATTTTGACATAAAAAAATTGTTAAAATTTTGTTTCATTATAACTCTTATTGACCATCAAAAATTTAATTTTTTGCTATTTTTAAAAAAGCATTTTTATAAAACCGCTGTAAAAGACACATTTTTTATTAGATTTACGTGGAATTGTTATTGTTGGAAAGGTATTAAGTTCTTCTTTCGTTTTGTGTATCGTTTTCATCAAAGCTATGTGATTAAAAAAAAAAAAGTATCGAAAACTGGATAACTGGAAACGATAAAGCAGTGAACAAATTAAATTTATTGTTTGTATGAATAAGAAATGCTTCATTTTATCAGATTTCTAAAGTCGATTTCTCACATTCTGTCAGTTTTCGCACACAGCTTTGATAAAAGTGATACACAAAAAGAAAGAAGAACTTAATACCTTTCCAACAATAACAATTCCACGTAAATCCAATAAAAAATGTGTCTTTTACAGCGGTTTTAAAAAAATGCCTTTTTAAAATTAGCAAAAAGTTCAATTTTTGATGGTCAATAAGAGTTATAATGAAACAAAATTTTAACAATTTTTTTATGTCAAAATGTTAGTATGAGTAAGAAGTTTAACATTTAAGAAGATTTGGGATTGCGTTCTGTGAAAAATAAAAAGTTACAAGCAAAAAACATGTTTTTTTTACCAAAAAGGACCTTCAGGAGAATCAAAATTGCTTCGGCGGTTTTTCTCCGATTTGAAAAAAAAAGTATGCAGAAATCATTTTAATGAGTTCCTCTAACTTTTGAGACCCCGACCGGCGGAATCTAAATTTCGATCCGGTCTAATGTATATAGGCATCAAAGTCTACGTCATCCACTGGTTCGTCGTCTTTATAAATAGTATTGCCTGGTCCCAAGTAATTATGGCCTGGCCACGTTAACCCGTCTTGGAATATTAACATACTAATATAATAATTTTTAATTCCACTTTTATAAAGAATTTTGCTACAATGTTGCAATTGTTAAGATTAATATACACACAACTATCGACATCAATATACCGAGCCATAACCGCGAAAAAGATGTAACCATCAAAACTAAAATATTAAAGGAGAAGATTTCTTTTAATTATTTCTGATATAAGATTATTAGTAACGACAATTTTTTTACACAATACTTGCATATAAATAATTATGTTATTATAATTACTATTATTTTATAATTATAGATTATTGGTAATGAAATAAAGTATAAGTTTTGATAAGAAAACAAATTTTTGTAAATTGCTGGTTACACCTTTTTCGCGGTTATGGCTCGATACATTTGCATATATACATTCAATAATTTATTATCTTGTCACGTTTTAGTAAACAAGTTTTAAATATCACACAATTATACATGTTTAAGATATGAAAGTTCTGTTAGTTACAAGTTTCCAAAAAAACCCAGTCTCATCAACATTAAAGACTTGTTTCGGATCATAGCCACCTTCATTAATTAACGCTATCTCTGTCGCCTTTAACAGCAATGCTATGCAGATTTGCTCGAACCTTGAATCGCTCAAACCAGCCCTGGCTAGCTTCAAATGTTTCATTCTTGTCTGTATTACTACATATAGCCACTGAGCATATCGAGCCATAACCGCGAAAAAGATGTAACCATCAAAACTAAAATTTTAAAGGAGAAGATTTCTTTTAATTATTTTCGACTTAAGATTTTTAGTTACGACAATGTTCTTAAATAATCGTTACATATAAATAATTATATTATTATAATTTCTATTATTTTATAATTATAGATTCTTGAAACGAAATAAATTACAAGTTTCGATAAAAAAACAGATTGTTGTAAATTGCTGGTTACATCTTTTTCGCGGATATGGCTCGATATAATAGATAGAGGCCTCAAATCGCATAAAAATGTGTTTCTATCGAAATTGTATGCAGTGGCTCCCACACTCTCATTTACGTTCCATTCGTGCATGCGCTCAAACGAAAGTAACTTCACAGCAGTGTTGGGCATCAATCAATTAAAATTTCAATCAATTAATTAATTGATTAAAAAATTAATTGCAATTGATTTAATTGCAATTAATATCAATTGCAATTATTTGCAATTGATTTAATTGCAATTGATTTAATTGCAATTAATATCAATTACAATTAATTGCAATTGATTTATTTGCAATTAATATCAATTGCAATTAATTGCAATTGATTTAATTGCAATTAATATCAATTGCAATTAATCATTAATTGTACTCTGCAATTCATTTATTTAGACTAACCTGAAGTAATTGCAAAATACAATTAAATCGTTGGCAATTAACTTTTTTAATTTAAAGGTACAATTAAAGGTGCATTTGGACCAAAATGGATGATTCTCTGGCCAATCGGATGCAGTGGGATTATCTGATGTCACAGGTGGGTCATTGACACTTTAATGGGTTTCATGGAACATTTGGACATAATTGGATGATTCAATGGCCAATCGGATGCAGTGGGATTATCTGAGGTCACAGGTGGTTCATGGGCATTTTTATGGGTTCCATGGAACATTTGGACATAATTGGATGATTCTTTGGCCAATCGGATGCAGTGGGATTATCTGTGGTCACAGGTGGTTCATTGGCACTTTTATGGGTTCCATGGAACATTTGGACATAATTGGATGATTCTATGGCCAATCGGATGCAGTGGGATTATCTGAGGTCACAGGTGCGTCATTGGCACTTTTATGGGTTCCATGGAACATTTGGACATAATTGGATGATTCTTTGGCCAATCGGATGCAGTGGGATTATCTGTGGTCACAGGTGGTTCATTGGCACTTTTATGGGTTCCATGGAACATTTGGACATAATTGGATGATTCTATGGTCAATCGGATGCAGTGGGATTATCTGAGGTCACAGGTGCGTCATTGGCACTTCAATGGGTTCCATGGAACACTTGGACATAATTGGATGATTCTATGGCCAATCGGATGCAGTGGGATTATCTGAGGTCACAGGTGGTTCATTGGCACTTTTATGGGTTCCATGGAACATTTGGACATAATTGGATGATTCTATGGCCAATCGGATGCAGTGGGATTATCTGAGGTCACAGGTGGGTCATTGGCACTTTAATGGGTTCCATGGAACACTTGGACCAAAATGGATGATCCTCTGGCCAATCGGATGCAGTGGGATTATCTGAGGGCACAGGTGGTTCATTGGCACATTTATGGGTTCCATGGAACATTTGGCCATAATTGGATGATTCTATGGCCAATCGGATGCAGTGGGATTATCTGAGGTCATAGGTGGGTCATTGGCACTTTTATGGGTTCCATGGAACATTTGGACATAACTGGATGATTCTATGGCCAATCGGATGCAGTGGGATTATCAGAGGTCACAGGTGGTTTAATGGGTTCCATGGAACATTTGGACCAAAATGGATGATTCTATGGCCAATCGGATGCAGTGGGATTATCTGTGGTCACAGGTGGTTCATTGGCACTTTTATGGGTTCCATGGAACATTTGGACATAGTTGGATGATTCTATGGCCAATCGGATGCAATGGGATTATCTGAGGTCATAGACGGGTCATTAGAACTTTAATGGGTTCCATGGAACATTTGGACCAAAATGGGTGATTCTATGGCCAATCGGATGCAATGGGATTATCTTAGGTCATAGACGGGTCATTGGAACTTTTATGGGTTCCAAGGAACATTTGGACAAAAATGGATGATTCTATGGCCATGGACATGGCCATTTTGGTCCAAATGTTCCATGGAACCCATAAAAGTTTCAATGACCCACCTGCGACCTCAGATAATCCCACTGCATCCGATTGGCCATAGAATCATCCATTTTGGTCCAAATGTTCCATGGAACCCATTAAAGTGCCAATGACATACCTGTGACCTCAGATAATTCCACTGCATCCGATTGGCCAAAGAATCATCCAATTATGTCCAAATGTTCCATGGAACCCATTAAAGTTCTAATGACCCGTCTATGACCTCAGATAATCCCATTGCAACCGATTGGCCATAGAATCATCCAATTATGTCCAAATGTTCCATGGAACCCATAAAAGTGCCAATGAACCACCTGTGACCACAGATAATCCCACTGCATCCGATTGGCCAAAGAATCATCCAATTATGTCCAAATGTTCCATGGAACCCATAAAAATGCCAATGAACCACCTGTTGCCAGAGATAATCCCACTGCATCCGATTGGCCAAAGAATCATCCAATTATGTCCAAATGTTCCATGGAACCCATAAAAGTGCCAATGACCCACCTATGACCTCTGATAATCCCACTGCATCCGATTGGCCAGAGAATCATCCATTTTGGTCCAAGTGTTCCATGGAACCCATTAAAGTGCCAATGACCCACCTGTGACCTCAGATAATCCCACTGCATCCGATTGGCCAAAGAATCATCCAATTATGTCCAAATGTTCCATGGAACCCATAAAATTGCCAATGACCCACCTGACACCTCAGATAATCCCACTGCATCCGATTGGCCAAAGAATCATCCAATTATGTCCAAATGTTCCATGGAACCCATTAAAATGCCAATGAACCACCTGTGACCACAGATAATCCCACTGCATCCGATTGGCCAAAGAATCATCCAATTATGTCCAAATGTTCCATGGAACCCATAAAAGTGCCAATGACCCACCTATGACCTCAGATAATCCCACTGTATCCGATTGGCCATAGAATCATCCATTTTGGTCCAAATGTTCCATGGAACCCATAAATGTGCCAATGACCCACCTATGAACTCAGATAATCCCACTGCATCCGATTGGCCATAGAATCATCCATTTTGGTCCAAATGTTCCATGGAACCCATAAAAGTGCCAATGACCCACCTGTGAGATAATCCCACTGCATCCGATTGGCCAGAGAATCATCCATTAGGGTCCAAGTGTTCCATGGAACCCATTAAAGTGCCAATGACCCACCTGTGACCTCAGATAATCCCACTATTCCGATTGGCCAAAGAATCATCCAATTATGTCCAAATGTTCCATGGAACCCATAAAAGTGCCAATGACCCACCTGACACCTCAGATAATCCCACTGCATCCGATTGACCAAAGAATCATCCAATTATGTCCAAATGTTCCATGGAACCCATTAAAGTGCCAATGACCCACCTGTGACCTCAGATAATCCCACTGCATCCGATTGGCCATAGAATCATAATTAAAAAAGATACTTAATTTTTCTGCAATTTAATTGTTAGTTTTTTAGTCTAATTAATTATTGCAATTAACAATTAATTAATTGCTAATTGTAGAAGTCGCAATTAACAATTAAGTAATTGTTAATTGCAAAATTTGCAATTAACAATTGATTAATTGTCAATTGCAAAAGTTGCAATTAACAATTGATTAATTGTTAATTGCAAAAGTTGCAATAAACAATTGATTAATTGCTAATTGCTGGGCACACAATTAACAATTAATTAATTGTAATCATTAATTGTAAAAACAATTGAATTTTGCCCAACACTGCTTCACAGTTTGTGTGTTGTTGTGGCTACCAGTGCTACGACGCATGCGCTTTGTTGTTGCTAGCATCGTTTATTTTTGTTTTGCCTGTCCCTTTCCCTTGCTGCAGCTACCACGATGGCTACCATATATTTTGTTATTGTAGAGTTGGTGTACATGAAACCGGTTATTGTTGTTGTTGTTAAACGAAAATCAATGGATAATGAATGAACCTCAAGTTTCTGTATTTTGCGATTTCAGCACTCCGTTTTTGTGATAATGATCTTTTTTTTTATTGTAATTTTATAATATACTAGTTTTTTCCCGTCAAAAATGACGGGCCCGGTTTTAATAAAGGAAAAAACATGAAAGATTGATTTTCTTTAAGCCGAATTAGAATTCAATGATGGTCACATATACGATTTTAAATTATGCAAATAACAATTTTTTATTCCAAATATTTATAAAACAAATTAAAGTAAAAATTGAAACCATAGTAGGCACGACGACATAAGTTTAAAATTTTTTTGAAAAACTGAAAATTTCAAAATGAAAATATATATAAACAAATTTTTGAAGTTTCAATAAATCACAAAACAAAAAATGCCTAGAAATATGCTATGAAATTTTTAAAAAAAATCAAGCGTTCCGCACTCACATTTTACGGAATTATGTTATAGTAATATTTAAATTAAATTGAATTAAATAAAATTAAATTAAATTCAATTAAATTAAATTGAATAAAATTAAATTAAATGAAATGAAATTAAATTATATTGAATTCAATCAAATTAATTTAAATAAAATTAAAGAAAGTTAAATTAAATTAAATTGCATTAAATTAAAGTAAAAAAAACTAAATTTAATTAAATTAAAGTAAATTTCATTGACTTAAATTACATCAAATTTAATTTAATTATATTAAATGAATAAAATTTAATAACATTAGATTACATTAAATGAACAAAATTTAATAACATTAAATTACATTAAATGACATAAAATTAAATTAAAAGAAATTGCATTTACTTAAATTCATTAAAATGAAATAGCATTAAATTAAATTGCATTATTTCGAAATTAATAACTTAATATTGCATTAACTAATAACATATAAATTTAATATAATGTAATATAATTTAATATAAGAGTGGCTTAGAATCAAAACTCACAAGCTCCACTATAACCGGTTCTGAGATAAATTTGATTTCTTTCTCACAAGAGCATGTTATGTCCTGTAACCTTAGTGTTTCCTTTATTTCAACGCAATCTATCTTCATTTCACTCAAGAAAAACGAAAAATTTTTCTATGAACATTAAATAGTAGAATAACGAGAAATACTTCTGGATATTGTGACTTTTGCAGCAAAATCATGGATTTTTTTGAGTTATGTGACTAACCAATTTGGATATTGTGAGTATTTCAACTCAAATGCGATATTTTACGTTTCATTAAATTTATACAAGACAATTTCATAGTGTTGTAATAATTCATTTAATATTTCAATAGCAATAAAAGTGTTTTAAAACAAAAGCAAAAATGTATTTCATAACAAGGTTATTTCAAATACAATGCAAAAAAAAATGGATCACTCTTAAACCTTAAAATATTTTGAATGATCCAACCTTGATGGAATCTGCTCCGCTTGAAATTCACACATTATTTCTTCATCTTTATCCAAATCTAAGATCTCAGGGGCTTTTAGAATGTCCTTGTAAAATTTAAGTTCTGCTAATGATTTCCAACCTGCACCATAATTTTTGCCAGCAAATTCGTAACGTCAGTTTTTTTTCAGGATTTAAATCAATAACTTCTGATAACTTCTGGTTTTAATTGACTCAATTGCTTACCTTTTCGCAAAATGCTTTTTGGGTCGTTGAGCATATTAGAGTACGTGTTTTCTCCCCGAACTAGGAAATTATTTTTATTTTTTGATCGTGTGAAAAAGATTCTTTTGGAATTTCGAATTTGAAAATGCCAATCTGCAGGGGCTTTTAAAACAATAGTTTTGGAGCTTTTCCAATCATAAATTTCAAAATTCCCTGGTTTTTTATTTGTGCATGTTCTTTCATGATATCAGATATTGTTCAGGTGTAACTATTGCCTCAATTTTTTTTTATTTGTTTTTCAGTCAATCCGAAGACTCTGTCTGGTGGTATGAAGGTATGGCCAGTGATAGGAAATACTAGCTCTACTCCAGTAATATTTTTGGGGTCTAAATAAAACCAATACATTGCCATTGCCACCATAATGGAGTTCTTATTTTGACCTGTACAACCATAACTCACTTACCATACAGTTGAATAGCACGACATATCCAGTTTGCTTGACAATCGTAAAATTAAATAAGCAAATTTAGCGGCTATAGTAGGTTTAGGGTTCCCAACTGTCCCGGATTTCGCGGGACGTCCCGCATTTCAGCTAATTTTTTAGCGTCCCGCGAAGACCCCTTGCGGGACGCCTTTTGTCCCGCATTTGAGAACTTAAGATTGTTTGTATCTAAATTTCCAATTCGACATGAAACACAGTTTACTAAAACTGTTTAATTTTATTATCAAATTTAATTTATCATTTAATTTTCATACATTTTATTTATCAAAACGATTTGGATTTATTTTTTGGTTTTTTCATGAATTGGGCAAGAGGTGGAAACAGATCTAAATAATATCAAGGAACCATTGCGAAAGTGTAAGGGCATCGCTGCCCAAAAAAACAAAAAACATTTATTGGCTGTTACATATTTTGAAGTAAAACTTCTTTGGCGGCGAGTGAAAATTCAAGGTCTCTTATTCGTGACGCTAGGCTAACAATTTCAATTTATATGAAAATTTTCAAAAAATGATAGCGCGTATTGAACCCTGACCATCGTTGCTCAAGAGTCGGAATCTACACCACTACGCCACGTAGGCACATGATAAACAGCCAAACAAAATGTAATTAAAACTGAACGCATAACATACTGAAAATAACATATTTAACATTAACATTAACATTAACATTACATTATTAACATAACCGTAACATTAATTTTCATCCTTCAAGTATGCACGAAAAAAAAATAGAAAAATAGCTAAAACAGGAGCAGAACGCCTTCGTGAATATAAAGAGCGAATTAGAGCTCTTAAGAATGCAGCCGCAGCTGGGTCTGCACCTAATGATGAAGGTAAGGTAATTGCAACATCGGCTGAGTTCCAAAATGCATTTTTACGAAACATCAGTGTATTTTGGTGAATCTACAAAGAACCAATACCCAAAAAAACACACTGATGCTTTGTAAAAATGTATTTTGGAACTCAGCCATCATCTCAACAAAATTTTAAAGCCAACCAAGTTGATACACTCAACAATCAACATTCGCTGCTTTACGAATATAGCAATTATTATGTTCAGGAAGCAAAACACAATAATAAGATTTGTCTCTGCTTTCGGAGGATCCTTTAACGAGTACTATGCAAATGCATTCTAGCATTTAAAAAGTGACAATGTTGAGAAGATATTCGAAAGCAACTAAAACACCAACTGAACTAAAACAAGGAACGAAAATAACTGTTATTTTACAATTTTCAAATGAAAAAAAATTGTTGAAAGACTTTTTCAAATATACCATTATGTTACAAATGTCCTCAGCCTCATGAATATTAAGTTCCTTTTAAATTTAAAACTGATTCTTTAAAAGTTAAAATTTAAGTGTTATTTTTTGCCTTGAATTTTTCGAGGAAAAATAAAGGTTCTTTTGACTTTTATTTTATCTTTAATTTTTTCGGTCAAAATTATCAAGCAATTTGTGGTATTTTTAAAGGCAGCTTGACAGATTGAACTGTTGACACCATGTGTAAAATGTCTCACCGATGAGATGAAAATAATGGTATCAAAATTTTTTTAGTCGGTAAAATGACTTGAACAAATATAAACTA
The DNA here is from genome assembly GCA_958299015.1 of Tetanocera ferruginea. Taxonomy (NCBI): domain Eukaryota; kingdom Metazoa; phylum Arthropoda; class Insecta; order Diptera; family Sciomyzidae; genus Tetanocera; species Tetanocera ferruginea. Next base: position 21,033 of record CATQJF010000027.1, on the reverse strand, counting down.
CCTGATATTTTTGACGAAAAAATAAACGGCAGAAAATAACTGTTATTTTCGACCGATAAAATAAAAGTCAAAAGTAGCTGTTATTTTTGCCCAAAAAACTATAAGGCTCAAAATAAATTTTATTTTTGTCGGAAAAAAAAAAAAAAAGATAAAAGTTAATATGTGACACTTTCGATAAAAACCATAGCCGATACGGCCCCTGGATGCAAATATTGAATCAACAGATTATTATTTCATTTCGTATTGATTGAATTTCTTTTCAGATACTTTCTCTCTCTAGTTCACACTAAAATCTCTCTTATTTCTTACTGTTAAAGAAGTTTCACTTCTGCCACGTGTACGTTGCTACACGCGAGTTTTTTTTTTTTGTACGTTTTTTTGAATTCTCCATGTTTTGTTTTATAATAATACTTTTGTCCCCTTTAAATAAAGTGTTTGTGTACGTTACTTAAACGCATTAAATTTTCACTTAACTGCTTTTTACACTTGACACTTAACTGCAAAATTTTATAAATGCAATGCAAAAAACGGTTAAACGCCATTGCACATTTTTACCCATACATATTCAAAGTAAAATAAGATGAGAGAACAAAATGATGCAAAGCAAAAACCAAATAAAAGTTTTAACACAAAAGTCTTATTAGTGGTATTCATGCAATGCCGAAAGCGTGCCGAATATGCCGTAAATCGGAAAAAGCGAAAACGCCGTATATCAACTGTCAAAATTTGTATGGAATTTGATATACGGCAAAGTTCCCAGTTTTCCTCACGATTTTGATGCGAAAATAGCGCCGAAAACTTTCGGCAAAGAGTTGTTGCCACCTTTCAAATTTTTTACAATATTTATTACGAACTTAAAACATCTTACTCAACTTTCAACTTGAGAATCCTTTTAAACAACAAATTGCATGTTGTCAGCTGTCGAATAATAAAAGAATTTATCTTGAATTTCTTTGTATTCATCTTAATTATGAAACCATTTATGTATTTGTTTAATTATTTAGTTTTCAGCTCATTTATTGAACCAACGTGGCCACTTTTGCAATATAACTTAAAGAACAGCTGATTGATATACGGCACTAACAAAAAAATACAAAAAATGTACTTCATGTAAAAACAGTGAATATTTTCCGATAAACGGCATCGGAAATTATTCGGCATTGCATGAATACCACTATTATCTCAAAACCATGAAAATGCAGTTAATTGTTTTTTGTTTTGCAGGGCAGATATTTGATACCCTTTATTCCTCAAAGAATAGAAGGAAATATTTAATAAAATAAAAAAGTGCATCTAGTTTTGTCCCGCATTTTTGAGCCAAGTCCCGCATTTTTTATGGCTCCGTCCCGATTTTTTACTTTCCTGAGTTGGCATCCCTAAGTAGGTTGATTGATATGGTAGTTTTGGTAGCGGTAAATTCTTTTGACAATCAAAGCTAAGAATAAGCAAGTCACATTTTTTATCCTTTAACAAATTGAAGATTGCTGCCGCTCTCAGCGTATGTATACGTTTTTGCGTAATCAGATTTTGCTTTCCTTGATCATCAGCGCTCCTTTTGATTTGTTCTGAAAGTTCTAGGCATGTTGAGCAGACATCAGTTCTTGGTGTTCCAAATCCTAGGTTAAAATATTTTTTGAATGTATCCCTGAAGTAGTTTTCTTTTACTTTTAAGATATCATTTGATTGCTCTTTCATATATTCCTTCCACATTTTCTTAATGAATAGCTCAGCTGGCAAATAATGACGTCCTGAACTTTGAGCTCTGCAGTAGTGTGACTCGATCACTTTAAATTTTCTAACAAAATTCATCACACTGTCTTTTTTTGGTAGGAATGCAGTGTCTTTTCTCTTTCCTCCCCTTTTTTTCTTTGGGCATTTCTCCATTTCCAAAAAAGTTTTTTGCTATTAGATTTACTCTAAATCTAGATATACCTAGAACATCAATAATATTTTTGCAACACACTGGAACACGTTTTTTCTTGGTATTTCTAATGAAATACTTTGTTTGCATGTTCCGAGCCTTGCCTGTATTAGTTAGTGTTAGATTTTAAATGTTTTAAGATAAAATTATATTGATCAATTTTATCTTTTTTCAAATACATTTGAGCGTGGAAATGTTTGAGGTCACTCATTTTTAGTTCTTTGCAAAGAAACTTACTAGTTTTATGACCACATTTAGGAATTGGCAACATTACCGATGAATGTCTATGAATTTTTGTAATACATATTTTTCAAATTTTCATGCTAGCAAGTAATATATTAATATTAACTTACCGCATTATTTTTTTTAGTCCTTTGCCAATTTTCTGGTTGCCTCAACTTTTTTCTTGGGGTTTCCCCATCTTGCACTGGCCTAGCATTTCTTTCCATTATTTAATTAATTATTTATTGTCTTAAAACACCAAGACAAAATTCACGACTTAATCTCAGACACAGAACAACACGAATGAACTAATTCCACTCGTACGACATCAAATGCAGTTAAACAACCGTTATTTTTGCTAACTATGGATGTTGTGAGTTTTGCAGGCTACATTTTTTAATGGCGGTGTTGACTTTTTTGATTTTGCTAGTTTTAAAGAGTTAGTGAGTTTTGAAACCAATACTTTGCCCACTTTATTAAGTTTTGCAACCAAACTCAATAAAGTTCCTGTTGTGGACGACGGAGATTCAAAGATTTGCAACATTTTCTTTCGGCTAGCCATTATATTCATTCCAATCAACGAAACTGCATAATTAACTCAATTTTTTCAAAAAGTGGAGCTTGTGAGTTTTGATTCTAAGCCACTCAATAATGTAACTTAGTGTCTTTATTTTAATTAAATTAAATTTAATTCAATTTTATTTAATTCAACATTATTTAATTTAATTTTATATAAGATAGTTTCATGTAATTTAAACTATTTTCAATCAATTAAATTTAATTGAATTTAATTTATTCAACTTTCTTTAATTTAATTAAAATTAATTTGATTTAAGTCAATATAATGTAATTTAATTAAATTTAATTTAAATTAATTTAATTTAATTTAATTTAAGTTTCTTTAATTTTATTTAAATTAATTTGACTTAATTCAATATAACTAATTCAAATTAATTCAAATTAATTTAATTTAATTAAATTAAATTAAATTTAATTTTATTTAATTTTATTTAATTTTATTTAATTTTACTTAATTTTATTTAATTTTATTAAATTTTATTTCATTTTATTTAATTTTGTTTAATTTTATTTAATTTTATTTAATTTTATTTAATTTTATTTAATTTTATTTAATTTTATTTAATTTTATTTAATTTTATTTAATTTTATTTAATTTTATTTAATTTTATTTAATTTTATTTAATTTTATTTAATTTTATTTAATTTTATTTAATTTTATTTAATTTTATTTAATTTTATTTAATTTTATTTAATTTAATTTAATTTTATTTAATTTTATTTAATTTTATTAAATTTTATTTCATTTTATTTCATTTTATTTAATTTTATTTAATTTTATTTAATTTTATTTAATTTTATTTAATTTTATTTAATTTTATTTAATATTATTTAATTTTATTTAATTTTATTTAATTTTATTTAATTTTATTTAATTTTATTTAATTTTATTTAATTTTATTTAATTTTATTTAATTTTATTTAATTTAATTTAATTTTATTTAATTTAATTTAATTTTATTTAATTTTATTTAATTTTATTTAATTTTATTTAATTTTATTTAATTTAATTTAATTTAATTTAATTTAATTTAATTTAATTTAATTTAATTTAATTTAATTAAATTTAATTTAATTTAATTAAATTTAATTTAATTTAATTTAATTTAATTTAATTTAATTTAATTTAATTTAATATAATTTATTTTAATTTAATTTAATTTAATTTAATTTAATTTAATTTAACTTAATTTAATTTAATTTAATTTAATTTAATTTAATTTAATTTAATTTAATTTACTTTAATTTAATTTTATTTTATTTAATTTAATTTACTTTAATTTAATTTAATTTAATTTAATTTAATTTAATTTAATTTAATTTAATTTAATTTAATTTAATTTAATTTAATTTAATTTAATTTAATTTAATTTAATTTAATTTAATTTAATTTAATTTAATTTAATTTAATTTAATTTAATTTAATTTAATTTAATTTAATTTAATTTAATTTAATTTTATTTTATTTAATTAAATTTAATTTATTTTAATTTAATTTAATTTAATTTAATTTAATTTATTTTAATTTAATTTAATTTAATTTAATTTTATTTAATTTTATTTAATTTTATTTAATTTTATTTAATTTTATTTAATTTTATTTAATTTTATTTAATTTAATTTAATTTTATTTAATTTTATTTAATTTTATTTAATTTTATTTCATTTTATTTAATTTTATTTAATTTTATTTAATTTTATTTAATTTTATTTAATTTTATTTAATTTTATTTAATTTTATTTAATATTATTTAATTTTATTTAATTTTATTTAATTTTATTTAATTTTATTTCATTTTATTTAATTTTATTTAATTTTATTTAATTTTATTTAATTTTATTTAATTTTATTTAATTTTATTTAATATTATTTAATTTTATTTAATTTTATTTAATTTTATTTAATTTAATTTAATTTTATTTAATTTTATTTAATTTTATTTAATTTTATTTAATTTTATTTAATTTTATTTAATTTTATTTAATTTAATTTAATTTTATTTAATTTTATTTAATTTTATTTAATTTTATTTCATTTTATTTAATTTTATTTAATTTTATTTAATTTTATTTAATTTTATTTAATTTTATTTAATTTTATTTAATTTTATTTAATATTATTTAATTTTATTTAATTTTATTTAATTTTATTTAATTTTATTTAATTTTATTTAATATTATTTAATTTTATTTAATTTTATTTAATTTTATTTAATTTTATTTAATTTTATTTAATTTTATTTAATTTTATTTAATTTTATTTAATTTTATTTAATTTAATTTAATTTTATTTAATTTTATTTAATTTTATTTAATTTTATTTAATTTTATTTAATTTAATTTAATTTAATTTAATTTAATTTAATTTAATTTAATTTAATTTAATTTAATTAAATTTAATTTAATTTAATTAAATTTAATTTAATTTAATTTAATTTAATTTAATTTAATTTAATTTAATATAATTTATTTTAATTTAATTTAATTTAATTTAATTTAATTTAATTTAACTTAATTTAATTTAATTTAATTTAATTTAATTTAATTTAATTTAATTTAATTTAATTTAATTTACTTTAATTTAATTTTATTTTATTTAATTTAATTTACTTTAATTTAATTTAATTTAATTTAATTTAATTTAATTTAATTTAATTTAATTTAATTTAATTTAATTTAATTTAATTTAATTTAATTTAATTTAATTTAATTTAATTTAATTTAATTTAATTTAATTTAATTTAATTTAATTTAATTTAATTTAATTTAATTTAATTTAATTTTATTTTATTTAATTAAATTTAATTTATTTTAATTTAATTTAATTTAATTTAATTTAATTTATTTTAATTTAATTTAATTTAATTTAATTTTATTTAATTTTATTTAATTTTATTTAATTTTATTTAATTTTATTTAATTTTATTTAATTTTATTTAATTTAATTTAATTTTATTTAATTTTATTAAATTTTATTTCATTTTATTTCATTTTATTTAATTTTATTTAATTTTATTTAATTTTATTTAATTTTATTTAATTTTATTTAATTTTATTTAATATTATTTAATTTTATTTAATTTTATTTAATTTTATTTAATTTTATTTAATTTTATTTAATTTTATTTAATTTTATTTAATTTTATTTAATTTTATTTAATTTAATTTAATTTTATTTAATTTAATTTAATTTTATTTAATTTTATTTAATTTTATTTAATTTTATTTAATTTAATTTAATTTAATTTAATTTAATTTAATTTAATTTAATTTAATTTAATTAAATTTAATTTAATTTAATTAAATTTAAT
>CATQJF010000027.1:0-10000 GCA_958299015.1 Tetanocera ferruginea | reverse complement strand
TAATTTAATTTAATTTAATTTAATTTAATTTAATTTAATTTAATTTAATTTAATTTTATTTAATATAATTTAATTTAATTTAATTTAATTTAATTTAATTTAATTTAATTTAATTTACTTTAATTTACTTTAATTTAATTTAATTTAATTTAATTTAATTTAATTTTATTTTATTTAATTAAATTTAATTAAATTTAATTAAATTTAATTAAATTTAATTTAATTTAATTTAATTTAATTTAATTTAATTTAATTTAATTTAATTTAATTTAATTTAATTTAATTTAATTTAATTTAATTTAATTTAATTTAATTTAATTTAATTTAATTTAATTTAATTTAATTTAATTTAATTTAATTTAATTTAATTTAATTTAATTTAATTTAATTTAATTTAATTTAATTTAATTTAATTTAATTTAACTTAATTTAATTTAATTTAATTTAATTTAATTTAATTTATTTTAATGTAATTTAATTTAACTGAATTTAATTTAATTTAATTTTATTTAATTTAATTTAATATAATTTAATTTAATTTAATTTAATTTAATTTAATTTAGTTTAATTTAATTTAATTTACTTTAATTTAATTTAATTTAATTAAATTTAATGTAATTTAATTTATTTTAATTTAATTTAATTTAATTTAATTTAATTTAATTTAATTTAATTTAATTTAATTTAATTTAATTTAATTTAATTTAATTTAATTTAATTTAATTTTATTTAATTTAATTTAATTTAATGTAATTTAATTTAATTTAATTAAATGTAATTTAATTTAATTTAATTTAATTTAATTTAATTTAATTTAATTTAATTTAATTTAATTTAATTTAATTTAATTTAATTTAATTTAATTTAATTTAATTTAATTTAATTTAATTTAATTTAATTTACTTTAATTTACTTAAATTTAATTTAATTTAATTGAATTTAATTTAATTTTATTTTATTTAATTAAATTTAATTAACTTTAATTTAATTTAATTTAATTTAATTTAATTTAATTTAATTTAATTTAATTTAATTTAATTTAAGTTAATTTAATTTACTTTACTTTAATTTAATTTTATTTTATTTAATTTAATTTACTTTAATTTAATTTAATTTAATTTAATTTAATTTAATTTAATTTAATTTAATTTAATTTAATTTAATTTAATTTAATTTAATTTAATTTAATTTAATTTAATTTAATTTAATTTAATTTAATTTAATTTAATTTAATTTAATTTAATTTAATTTAATTTAATTTAATTTAATTTAATTTAATTTAATTTAATTTAATTTAATTTAATTTAATTTAATTTAATTTAATTTAATTTAATTTAATTTAATTTAATTTAATTTAATTTAATTTAATTTAATTTAATTTAATTTAATTTAATTTAATTTAATTTAATTTAATTTAATTTAATTTAATTTAATTTAATTTAATTTAATTTAATTAAATTTAATTTAATTTAATTTAATTTTATTTAATTTAATTTAATTTAATTTAATTTAATTTAATTTAATTTAATTTAATTTAATTTAATTTAATTTTATTTTATTTAATTAAATTTAATTTAATTTATTTTAATTTAATTTAATTTAATTGAATTTAATTTAATTTATTTTAATGTAATTTAATTTAACTGAATTTAATTTTATTTAATTTAATTTAATTTAATTTAATTTAATTTAATTTAATTTAATTTAATTTATTTTAATTTAATTTAGTTTAATTTAATTTAATTTTATTTAATTTAATTTAATTTAATTTAATTTAATTTAATGTAATTTAATTTATTTTAATTTAATTTAATTTAATTTTATTTAATTTAATTTAATTTAATTTAATTTAATTTAATTTAATTTAAATTAGTTTAATTTAATTTAATTTAATTTAATTTAATTTAATTTAATTTAATTTAATTTAATTTAATTTAATTTAATTTAATTTAATTTAATTTAATTGAATTAAATTAAATTTAATTAAATTTAATTTAATTTAATTTAATTTAATTTAATTTAATTTAATTTAATTTAATTTAATTTAATTTAATTTAATTTAATTTAATTTAATTTAATTTAATTTAATTTAATTTAATTTAATTTACTTTAATTTAATTTAATGTAATTTAATTTATTTTAATTTAATTTAATTTAATTTAATTTAATTTAATTTAATTTAATTTAATTTAATTTAATTTAATTTAATTTAATTTAATTTAATTTAATTTAATTTAATATAATTTAATTTAATTTAATTTAATTTTATTTAATTTTATTTACTTTAATTTACTTTAATTTACTTTAATTTAATTTAATTTAATTGAATTTAATTTAATTTTATTTAATTTAATTAAATTTACTTAAATTTAATTTAATTTAATTAAATTTAATTAAATTTAATTAAATTTAATTAAATTTAATTAAATTTAATTTAATTTAATTTAATTTAATTTAATTTAATTTAATTTAATTTAATTTACTTTAATTTATTTTAATTTAATTTAATTTAATTTAATTTAATTTAATTTAATTTAATTTAATTTAATTTAATTTAATTTAATTTAATTTAATTTAATTTAATTTAATTTAATTTAATTTAATTTAATTTTATTTAATTTAATTTAATTTAATTTAATTAAATTTAATTTAATTTAATTTAATTTAATTTAATTTAATTTCATTTCATTTCATTTAATTTATTTTAATTTAATTTAATTTAATTTAATTTAATTTAATTTAATTTATTTTAATTTAATTTAATTTAATTTAATTTAATTTAATTTAATTTAATTTAATTTAATTTAATTTAATTTAATTTAATTTAATTTAATTTAATTTAATTTAATTTAATTTAATTTAATTTAATTTAATTTAATTTAATTTAATTTAATTTAATTTAATTTAATTTAATTTAATTTAATTTAATTTAATTTAATTTAATTTAATTTAATTTAATTTAATTTAATTTAATTTAATTTAATTTAATTTAATTTAATTTAATTTAATTTAATTTAATTTAATTTAATTTAATTTAATTTAATTTAATTTAATTTAATTTAATTTAACTTAATTTAATTTAATTTAATTTAATTTAATTTAATTAAATTTAATTTAATTTAATTTAATTTAATTTAATTTAATTTAATTTAATTTAATTTAATTTACTTTAATTTACTTTAATTTAATTTAATTTAATTTAATTAAATTTAATTTAATTTAATTTAATTTAATTTTATTTTATTTAATTAAATTTAATTAAATTTAATTTAATTTAATTTAATTTAATTTAATTTAATTTATTTTAATGTAATTTAATTTAACTGAATTTAATTTAATTTAATTTAATTTAATTTAATTTTATTTAATTTAATTTAATTTAATTTAATTTAATTTAATTTAATTTAATTTAATTTAATTTAATTTAATTTAATTTAATTTAATTTAATTTAATTTGATTTAATTTAATTAATTAATTTAATTTAATTTAATTTAATTTAATTTAATTTAATTTAATTTAATTTAATTTAATTTAATTTAATTTAATTTAATTTAATTAAATTTAATTTAATTTAATTTAATTTAATTAAATTTAATTTAATTTAATTTAATTTAATTTAATTTAATTTAATTTAATTTAATTTAATTTACTTTAATTTACTTTAATTTACTTTAATTTACTTTAATTTAATTTAATTTAATTAAATTTAATTTAATTTAATTTAATTTTATTTTATTTAATTTAATTTTATTTAGTTTAATATAATTTAATTTAATTTAATTTAATTTAATTTAATTTAATATAATTTATTTTAATTTAATTTATTTTAATTTAATTTAATTTAATTTATTTTAATTTAATTTAATTTAATTTAATTTAATTTAATTTAATTTAATTTAATTTAATTTAATTTAATTTAATTTAATTTAATTTAATTTAATTTAATTTAATTTAATTTAATTTAATTTAATTTAATTTAATTTAATTTTATGTAATTTAATTTATTTTATTATAATTTAATTTAATTTAATTTAATTTAATTTAATTTAATTTAATTTAATTTAATTTAATTTAATTTAATTTAATTTAATTTAATTTAATTTAATTTAATTTAATTTAATTTAATTTAATTTAATTTAATTTAATTTAATTTAATTTAATTTAATTTAATTTAATTTAATTTAATTTAATTTAATTTAATTTAATTTAATTTAATTTAATTTAATTTAATTTAATTTAATTTAATTCAATTTAATTTAATTTAATTTAATTTAATTTAATTTAATTTAATTTAATTTAATTTAATTTAATTTAATTTAATTTAATTTAATTTAATTTAATTTAATTTAATTTAATTTAATTTAATTTAATTTAATTTAATTTAATTTAATTTAATTTAATTTAATTTAATTTAATTTAATTTAATTTAATTTAATTTAATTTAATTTAATTTAATTTAATTTAATTTATTTTAATTTAATTTAATTTAATTAAATTTAATTTAATTTAATTTAATTTAATTTAATTTAATTTAATTTAATTTAATTTAATTTAATTTAATTTAATTTAATTTAATTTAATTTAATTTAATTTAATTTAATTTAATTTAATTTACTTTAATTTACTTTAATTTACTTTAATTTACTTTAATTTACTTTAATTTAATGTAATTTAATTGAATTTAATTTAATTTTATTTTATTTAATTAAATTTAATTAAATTTAATTAAATTTAATTAAATTTAATTAAATTTAATTTAATTTAATTTAATTTAATTTAATTTAATTAAATTTAATTTAATTTAATTTAATTTAATTTAATATAATTTAATTTAATTTAATTTAATTTAATTTAATTTAATTTAATTTAATTTAATTTAATTTAATTTAATTTAATTTAATTTAATTTAATTTAATTTAATTTAATTTAATTTAATTTAATTTAATATAATTTAATTTAATTTAATTTAATTTAATTTAATTTAATTTAATTTAATTTAATTTAATTTAATTTAATTTAATTTAATTTAATTTAATTTAATTTAATTTAATTTAATTTAATTTAATTTAATTTAATTTAATTTAATTTAATTTAATTTAATTTAATTTAATTTAATTTAATTTAATTTAATTTAATTTAATTTAATTTAATTTAATTTAATTTATTTTAATTTAATTTAATTTAATTTAATTTAATTTAATTTAATTTAATTTAATTTAATTTAATTTAATTTAATTTAATTTAATTTAATTTAATTTAATTTAATTTAATTTAATTTAATTTAATTTAATTTAATTTAATTTAATTTAATTTATTTTAATTTAATTTAATTTAATTTAATTTAATTTAATTTAATTTTATTTAATTTAATTTAATTTAATTTAATTTAATTTAATTTAATTTAATTTAATTTAATTTAATTTAATTTAATTTAATTTAATTTAATTTAATTTAATTTAATTTAATTTAATTTAATTTAATTTAATTTAATTTAATTTAATATAATTTAATTTAATTTAATTTAATTTAATTTAATTTAATTTAATTTAATTTAATTTAATTTAATTTAATTTTATTTAATTTAATTTAATTTAATTTAATTTAATTTAATTTAATTTAATTTAATTTAATTTAATTTAATTTAATTTAATTTAATTTAATTTAATTTAATTTAATTGAATTTAATTTAATTTCATTTCATTTAATTTAATTTAATTTAATTTAATTTAATTTAATTTAATTTAATTTAATTTAATTTAATTTAATTTAATTTAATTTAATTTAATTTAATTTAATTTAATTTAATTTAATTTAATTTAATTTAATTTAATTTAATTTAATTTAATTTAATTTAATTTAATTTAATTTAATTTAATTTAATTTTATTTAATTTAATTTAATTTAATTTAATTTAATTTAATTTAATTTAATTTAATTTAATATAATTTAATTTAATTTAATTTAATTTAATTTAATTTAGTTTAATTTAATTTAATTTAATTTAATTTAATTTAATTTAATTTAATTTAATTTAATTTAATTTAATTTAATTTAATTTAATTTAATTTAATTTAATTTAATTTAATTTAATTTAATTTAATTTAATTTAATTTAATTTAATTTAATTTAATTTAATTTAATTTAATTTAATTTAATTTAATTTAATTTAATTTAATTTAATTTAATTTAATTTAATTTAATTTAATATAATTTAATTTAATTTAATTTAATTTAATTTAATTTAATTTAATTTAATTTAATTTAATTTAATTTAATTTAATTTAATTTAGTTTAATTTAGTTTAATTTAATTTAATTTAATTTAATTTAATTTAATTTAATTTAATTTAATTTAATTTAATTTAATTTAATTTAATTTAATATAATATAATTTAATTTAATTTAATTAAATTTAATTTAATTAAATTTAATTTAATTTAATTTAATTTAATTTAATTTAATTTAATTTAATTTATTTTAATTAAATTTAATTTAATTTAATTTAATTTAATTTAATTTAATTTAATTTAATTTAATTTAATTTAATTTAATTTAATTTAATTTAATATAATTTAATTTAATTTAATTTAATTTAATTTAATTTAGTTTAATTTAATTTAATTTAATTTAATTTAATTTAATTTAATTTAATTTAATTTAATTTAATTTAATTTAATTTAATTTAATTTAATTTAATTTAATTTAATTTAATTTAATTTAATTTAATTTAATTTAATTTAATTTAATTTAATTTAATTTAATTTAATTTAATTTAATTTAATTTAATTTAATATAATTTAATTTAATTTAATTTAATTTAATTTAATTTAATTTAATTTAATTTAATTTAATTTAATTTAATTTAATTTAATTTAATTTAATTTAATTTAATTTAATTTAATTTATTTTAATTTAATTTAATTTAATTTAATTTAATTTAATTTAATTTAATTTAATTTAATTTAATTTAATTTAATTTAATTTAATTTCATTTAATTTAATTTAATTTAATTTAATTTAATTTAATTTAATTTAATTTAATTTAATTTAATTTAATTTAATTTAATTTAATTTAATTTAGTTTAATTTAATTTAATTTAATTTAATTTAATTTAATTTAATTTAATTTAATTTAATTTAATTTAATTTAATTTAATTTTATTTAATTTAATTTAATTTAATTTAATTTAATTTAATTTAATTTAATTTAATTTAATTTAATTTAATTTAATTTAATTTAATTTAATTTAATTTAATTTAATTTAATATAATTTAATTTAATTTAATTTAATTTAATTTAATTTAATTTAATTTAATTTAATTTAATTTAATTTAATTTAATTTAATTTAATTTAATTTAATTTAATTTAATTTAATTTATTTTAATTTAATTTAATTTAATTTAATTTAATTTAATTTAATTTAATTTAATTTAATTTAATTTAATTTAATTTAATTTTATTTAATTTAATTTAATTTAATTTAATTTAATTTAATTTAATTTAATTTAATTTAATTGAATTTATTTAATTTAATTTAATTTAATTTAATTTAATTTAATTTAATTTAATTTAATTTAATTTAATTTAATTTTATTTAATTTAATTTAATTTAATTTAATTTAATTTAATTTAATTGAATTTAATTTAATTTAATTTAATTTAATTTAATTTAATTTAGTTTAATTTAATTTAATTTAATTTAATTTAATTTAATTTAATTTAATTTAATTTAATTTAATTGAATTTAATTTAATTTAATATAATATAATTTAATTTAATTTAATTAAATTTAATTTAATTAAATTTAATTTAATTTAATTTAATTTAATTTAATTTAATTTAATTTAATTTAATTTAATTTAATTTAATTTAATTAAATTTAATTTAATTTAATTTAATTTAATTTAATTTAATTTATTTAATTTAATTTAATTTAATTTAATTTAATTTAATTTAATTTAATTTAATTTAATTTAATTTATTTTAATTTAATTTAATTTAATTTAATTTAATTTAATTTAATTTAATTTAATTTAATTTAATTTAATTTAATTTAATTTAATTTAATTTAATTTAATTTAATTTAATTTAATTTAATTTAATTTAATTTAATTTAATTTAATTTAATTTAATTTAATTTAATTTAATTTAATTTAATTTAATTTAATTTAATTTATTTTAATTTAATTTAATTTAATTTAATTTAATTTAATTTAATTTAATTTAATTTAATTTAATTTAATTTAATTTAATTTTATTTAATTTAATTTAATTTAATTTAATTTAATTTAATTTAATTTAATTTAATTTAATTTAATTTAATTTATTTAATTTAATTTAATTTAATTTAATTTAATTTAATTTAATTTAATTTAATTTAATTTAATTTAATTTTATTTAATTTAATTTAATTTAATTTTATTTAATTTAATTTAATTTAATTTAATTTAATTTAATTTAATTTAATTTAATTTAATTTAATTTAATTTAATTTAATTTAATTTAATTTAATTTAATTTAATTTAATTTAGTTTAATTTAATTTAATTTAATTTAATTTAATTTAATTTAATTTAATTTAATTGAATTTAATTTAATTTAATATAATATAATTTAATTTAATTTAATTAAATTTAATTTAATTAAATTTAATTTAATTTAATTTAATTTAATTTAATTTAATTAAATTTAATTTAATTTAATTTAATTTAATTTTATTTAATTTAATTTAATTTAATTTAATTTAATTTAATTTATTTAATTTAATTTAATTTAATTTAATTTAATTTAATTTAATTTAATTTAATTTATTTTAATTTAATTTAATTTAATTTAATTTAATTTAATTTAATTTAATTTAATTTAGTTTAATTTAATTTAATTTAATTTAATTTAATTTAATGTAATTTAATGTAATTAAATTTAATTTAATTAAATTTAATTTAAATTAATTTAATTTAATTTAATTTAATTTAATTTAATTTAATTTAATTTAATTTGATTTAATATAATATAATTTAATATAATATAATTTAATTAAATTTAATTTAATTTAATTTAATTTAATTTAATTTAATTTAATTTAATTTAATTTAAGTTAATTTAATTTAATTTAATTTAATTTAATTTAATTTAATTTAATTTAATTTAATTTAATTTAATTTAATTTAATTTAATTTAATTTAATTTAATTTAATTTAATTTAATTTAATTTAATTTAATTTAATTTAATTTAATTTAATTTAATTTAATTTAATTTAATTTAATTTAATTTAATTTAATTTAATATAATTTAATTTAATTTAATTTAATTTAATTTAATTATATTTAATTTAAGTTAATTTAATTTAATTTAATTTAATTTAATTTAATTTAATTTAATTTAATTTAATTTAATTTAATTTAATTTAATTTAATTTAATTTAATTTAATTAGATTTAATTTAAGTTAATTTAATTTAATTTAATTTAATTTAATTTAATTTAATTTAATTTAATTTAATTTAATTTAATTTAATTTAATTTAATTTAATTTAATTTAATTTAATTTAATTTAATTTAATTTAATTTAATTTAATTTAATTTAATTTAATTTAATTTAATTTAATTTAATTTAATTTAATTTAATTTAATTTAATTTAATTTAATTTAATTGAATTTAATTTAATTTAATTTAATTAAATTTAATTTAATTTAATTTAATTTAATTTAATTTAATTTAATTTATATTATTTTATAATTCTTAAAAAACATATTTTTTAAGAATTATTTTTAGAGCTTGATGCCAAATAATTTGTTGAAGTCAAACAGGCTGCTACAACAACAAAGTTCTTTGCAGAACAAACCGAGCAGACTAGACCATGGTTTCGTCGGACGCTACTACGACTCATCAGTAGTCTCTGTGGTTTATGCAGTCCACTTACTTTGATAAGTTAATAAGCTTAACCGCAGTAAAACCAAAACGGAATTACCCAAAAAGCTTTTCACTTGTACAAGCAGT
>CATQJF010000026.1:0-25503 GCA_958299015.1 Tetanocera ferruginea | reverse complement strand
CAAAATCAAAATCAAAATCAAAATCAAAATCAAAATCAAAATCAAAATCAAAATCAAAATCAAAATCAAAATCAAAATCAAAATCAAAATCAAAATCAAAATCAAAATCAAAATCAAAATCAAATCAAAATCAAAAATCAAAATCAAAATCAAAATCAAAATCAAAATCAAAATCAAAATCAAAATCAAAATCAAATCAAATCAAAATCAAAATCAAAATCAAATCAAATCAAAATCAAAATCAAAATCAAAATCAAAATCAAAATCAAAATCAAAATCAAAATCAAAATCAAAATCAAAATCAAAATCAAAATCAAAATCAAAATCAAAATCAAAATCAAATCAAAATCAAAATCAAAATCAAAATCAAAATCAAAATCAAAATCAAAATCAAAATCAAAATCAAAATCAAAATCAAAATCAAAATCAAAATCAAAATCAAAATCAAAATCAAAATCAAAATCAAAATCAAAATCAAAATCAAAATCAAAATCAAAATCAAAATCAAAATCAAAATCAAAATCAAAATCAAAATCAAAATCAAAATCAAATCAAAATCAAAATCAAAATCAAAATCAAAATCAAAATCAAAATCAAAATCAAAATCAAAATCAAAATCAAAATCAAAATCAAAATCAAAATCAAAATCAAAATCAAAATCAAAATCAAAATCAAATCAAAATCAAAATCAAAATCAAAATCAAAATCAAAATCAAAATCAAAATCAAAATCAAAATCAAAATCAAAATCAAAATCAAATCAAAATCAAAATCAAAATCAAAATCAAAATCAAAATCAAAATCAAAATCAAAATCAAAATCAAAATCAAAATCAAAATCAAAATCAAAATCAAAATCAAAATCAAAATCAAAATCAAATCAAAATCAAATCAAAATCAAAATCAAAATCAAAATCAAAATCAAAATCAAAATCAAAATCAAAATCAAAATCAAAATCAAAATCAAAATCAAAATCAAAATCAAAATCAAATCAAAATCAAAATCAAAATCAAAATCAAAATCAAAATCAAATCAAAATCAAAATCAAAATCAAAATCAAAATCAAATCAAAATCAAAATCAAAATCAAAATCAAAATCAAAATCAAATCAAAATCAAAATCAAAATCAAAATCAAAATCAAAATCAAAATCAAAATCAAATCAAATCAAAATCAAAATCAAAATCAAAATCAAAATCAAAATCAAAATCAAAATCAAAATCAAAATCAAAATCAAAATCAAAATCAAATCAAAATCAAAATCAAAATCAAAATCAAAATCAAATCAAATCAAAATCAAAATCAAAATCAAAATCAAAATCAAAATCAAAATCAAAATCAAAATCAAAATCAAAATCAAAATCAAAATCAAAATCAAAATCAAAATCAAATCAAAATCAAAATCAAAATCAAAATCAAAATCAAAATCAAAATCAAAATCAAAATCAAAATCAAAATCAAAATCAAATCAAAATCAAAATCAAAATCAAAATCAAAATCAAAATCAAAATCAAAATCAAAATCAAAATCAAAATCAAATCAAAATCAAAATCAAAATCAAAATCAAAATCAAAATCAAAATCAAAATCAAAATCAAAATCAAAATCAAAATCAAAATCAAAATCAAAATCAAAATCAAAATCAAAATCAAAATCAAAATCAAAATCAAAATCAAAATCAAAATCAAAATCAAAATCAAAATCAAAATCAAAATCAAAATCAAAATCAAAATCAAAATCAAAATCAAAATCAAAATCAAAATCAAAATCAAAATCAAAATCAAAATCAAAATCAAAATCAAAATCAAAATCAAAATCAAAATCAAAATCAAAATCAAAATCAAAATCAAAATCAAAATCAAAATCAAAATCAAAATCAAAATCAAAATCAAAATCAAAATCAAAATCAAAATCAAAATCAAAATCAAAATCAAAATCAAAATCAAAATCAAAATCAAAATCAAAATCAAAATCAAATCAAAATCAAAATCAAAATCAAAATCAAAATCAAAATCAAAATCAAAATCAAAATCAAAATCAAAATCAAAATCAAAATCAAAATCAAAATCAAAATCAAAATCAAAATCAAAATCAAAATCAAAATCAAAATCAAAATCAAAATCAAAATCAAAATCAAAATCAAAATCAAATCAAAATCAAAATCAAAATCAAAATCAAAATCAAAATCAAAATATCAAAATCAAAATCAAAATCAAAATCAAAATCAAAATCAAAATCAAAATCAAAATCAAAATCAAAATCAAAATCAAATCAAAATCAAAATCAAAATCAAAATCAAAATCAAAATCAAAATCAAAATCAAAATCAAAATCAAAATCAAAATCAAAATCAAAATCAAAATCAAAATCAAATCAAAATCAAAATCAAAATCAAAATCAAATCAAAATCAAAATCAAAATCAAAATCAAAATCAAAATCAAAATCAAATCAAAATCAAAATCAAAATCAAAATCAAAATCAAAATCAAAATCAAAATCAAAATCAAAATCAAAATCAAAATCAAAATCAAAATCAAAATCAAATCAAAATCAAAATCAAAATCAAAATCAAAATCAAAATCAAAATCAAAATCAAAATCAAAATCAAATCAAAATCAAAATCAAAATCAAAATCAAAATCAAAATCAAAATCAAAATCAAAATCAAATCAAAATCAAAATCAAAATCAAAATCAAAATCAAAATCAAAATCAAAATCAAAATCAAAATCAAAATCAAAATCAAAATCAAATCAAAATCAAAATCAAAATCAAAATCAAAATCAAAATCAAAATCAAAATCAAAATCAAAATCAAATCAAAATCAAAATCAAAATCAAAATCAAAATCAAAATCAAAATCAAAATCAAAATCAAAATCAAAATCAAAATCAAAATCAAAATCAAAATCAAAATCAAAATCAAAATCAAAATCAAAATCAAAATCAAAATCAAAATCAAAATCAAAATCAAAATCAAAATCAAAATCAAAATCAAAATCAAATCAAAATCAAAATCAAAATCAAAATCAAAATCAAAATCAAAATCAAAATCAAAATCAAAATCAAAATCAAAATCAAAATCAAAATCAAAATCAAAATCAAAATCAAAATCAAAATCAAAATCAAAATCAAAATCAAAATCAAAATCAAAATCAAAATCAAAATCAAAATCAAAATCAAAATCAAAATCAAAATCAAAATCAAAATCAAAATCAAAATCAAAATCAAAATCAAAATCAAAATCAAAATCAAAATCAAAATCAAAATCAAAATCAAAATCAAAATCAAAATCAAAATCAAAATCAAAATCAAAATCAAAATCAAATCAAATCAAAATCAAAATCAAAATCAAAATCAAAATCAAAATCAAAATCAAAATCAAAATCAAAATCAAAATCAAAATCAAAATCAAAATCAAAATCAAAATCAAAATCAAAATCAAAATCAAAAATCAAAATCAAAATCAAAATCAAAATCAAATCAAAATCAAAATCAAAATCAAAATCAAAATCAAAATCAAAATCAAAATCAAAATCAAAATCAAAATCAAAATCAAAATCAAAATCAAAATCAAAATCAAAATCAAAATCAAAATCAAAATCAAAATCAAAATCAAAATCAAAATCAAAATCAAAATCAAAATCAAAATCAAAATCAAAATCAAAATCAAAATCAAAATCAAAATCAAAATCAAAATCAAAATCAAAATCAAAATCAAAATCAAAATCAAAATCAAAATCAAAATCAAAATCAAAATCAAAATCAAAATCAAAATCAAAATCAAAATCAAAATCAAAATCAAAATCAAAATCAAAATCAAAATCAAAATCAAAATCAAAATCAAAATCAAAATCAAAATCAAAATCAAAATCAAAATCAAAATCAAAATCAAAATCAAAATCAAAATCAAAATCAAAATCAAAATCAAAATCAAAATCAAAATCAAAATCAAAATCAAAATCAAAATCAAAATCAAAATCAAAATCAAAATCAAAATCAAAATCAAAATCAAAATCAAAATCAAAATCAAAATCAAAATCAAAATCAAAATCAAAATCAAAATCAAAATCAAAATCAAAATCAAAATCAAAATCAAAATCAAAATCAAAATCAAAATCAAAATCAAAATCAAAATCAAAATCAAAATCAAAATCAAAATCAAAATCAAAATCAAAATCAAAATCAAAATCAAAATCAAATCAAAATCAAAATCAAAATCAAAATCAAAATCAAAATCAAAATCAAAATCAAAATCAAAATCAAAATCAAAATCAAAATCAAAATCAAAATCAAAATCAAAATCAAAATCAAAATCAAAATCAAAATCAAAATCAAAATCAAAATCAAAATCTAAATCTAAATCCAAATCCAAATCTAAATACAAAAACAAATTCAAATCCAAATCCATATTCAAATCCAAATACAAATCCAAATTCAAATCCAAATAGAAATCCAAATCCAAATACAAATCCAAATCCAAATCCAAATCCAAATCCAAATCAAAATCAAAATCAAAATCAAAACAATCAAAATCAAAATCAAAATCAAAATCAAAATCAAAATCAAAATCAAATCAAAATCAAAATCAAAATCAAAATCAAAATCAAAATCAAACATCAAAATCAAAATCAAAATCAAAATCAAAATCAAAATCAAAATCAAAATCAAAATCAAAATCAAAATCAAAATCAAAATCAAAATCAAAATCAAATCAAAATCAAAATCAAAATCAAAATCAAAATCAAAATCAAATCAAAATCAAAATCAAAATCAAAATCAAAATCAAATCAAAATCAAAATCAAAATCAAAATCAACATCAAAATCAAATCAAAATCAAAATCAAAATCAAAATCAAAATCAAAATCAAAATCAAAATCAAAATCAAAATCAAATCAAAATCAAAATCAAAATCAAAATCAAAATCAAAATCAAAATCAAAATCAAATCAAAATCAAAATCAAAATCAAAATCAAAATCAAAATCAAAATCAAAATCAAAATCAAAATCAAAATCAAAATCAAAATCAAAATCAAAATCAAAATCAAAATCAAAATCAAAATCAAAATCAAAATCAAAATCAAAATCAAAATCAAAATCAAAATCAAAATCAAAATCAAAATCAAAATCAAAATCAAAATCAAAATCAAAATCAAAATCAAAATCAAAATCAAAATCAAAATCAAAATCAAAATCAAAATCAAAATCAAATCAAAATCAAAATCAAAATCAAAATCAAAATCAAATCAAAATCAAAATCAAAATCAAATCAAAATCAAAATCAAAATCAAAATCAAAATCAAAATCAAAATCAAAATCAAAATCAAAATCAAAATCAAAACAAAATCAAAATCAAAATCAAAATCAAAATCAAAATCAAAATCAAATCAAAATCAAATCAAAATCAAAATCAAATCAAATCAAAATCAAAATCAAAATCAAAATCAAAATCAAAATCAAAATCAAAATCAAAATCAAAATCAAAATCAAAATCAAAATCAAAATCAAAATCAAAATCAAAATCAAAATCAAAATCAAATCAAAATCAAAATCAAAATCAAAATCAAAATCAAAATCAAAATCAAAATCAAAATCAAAATCAAAATCAAAATCAAAATCAAAATCAAAATCAAAATCAAAATCAAAATCAAAATCAAAATCAAAATCAAAATCAAAATCAAAATCAAAATCAAAATCAAAATCAAAATCAAAATCAAAATCAAAATCAAAATCAAAATCAAAATCAAAATCAAAATCAAAATCAAAATCAAAATCAAAATCAAAATCAAAATCAAAATCAAAATCAAAATCAAAATCAAAATCAAAATCAAAATCAAAATCAAAATCAAAATCAAAATCAAAATCAAAATCAAAATCAAAATCAAAATCAAAATCAAAATCAAAATCAAAATCAAAATCAAAATCAAAATCAAAATCAAAATCAAAATCAAAATCAAAATCAAAATCAAAATCAAAATCAAAATCAAAATCAAAATCAAAATCAAAATCAAAATCAAAATCAAAATCAAAATCAAAATCAAAATCAAAATCAAAATCAAAATCAAAATCAAAATCAAAATCAAAATCAAAATCAAAATCAAAATCAAAATCAAAATCAAAATCAAAATCAAAATCAAAATCAAAATCAAAATCAAAATCAAAATCAAAATCAAAATCAAAATCAAAATCAAAATCAAAATCAAAATCAAAATCAAAATCAAAATCAAAATCAAAATCAAAATCAAAATCAAAATCAAAATCAAAATCAAAATCAAAATCAAAATCAAAATCAAAATCAAAATCAAAATCAAAATCAAAATCAAAATCAAAATCAAAATCAAAATCAAAATCAAAATCAAAATCAAAATCAAAATCAAAATCAAAATCAAAATCAAAATCAAAATCAAAATCAAAATCAAAATCAAAATCAAAATCAAAATCAAAATCAAAATCAAAATCAAAATCAAAATCAAAATCAAAATCAAAATCAAAATCAAAATCAAAATCAAAATCAAAATCAAAATCAAAATCAAAATCAAAATCAAAATCAAAATCAAAATCAAAATCAAAATCAAAATCAAAATCAAAATCAAAATCAAAATCAAAATCAAAATCAAAATCAAAATCAAAATCAAAATCAAAATCAAAATCAAAATCAAAATCAAAATCAAAATCAAAATCAAAATCAAAATCAAAATCAAAATCAAAATCAAAATCAAAATCAAAATCAAAATCAAAATCAAAATCAAAATCAAAATCAAAATCAAAATCAAAATCAAAATAAAAATCAAAATCAAAATCAAAATCAAAATCAAAATCAAAATCAAAATCAAAATCAAAGTCAAATTCGTAATCACAGTAATTCACAGTTAGTTCGAAATCAATGAGAGAAAGTTCATCGAATTCGGAATTACATATATAAAAAGATATATAATAAGCTCGAATACAAAGTTGAGTTCGAAATTCATTTCGAAGTTTTTTCGAAAGAGCGTAAAAAGCATATTGTTCAAGTTTAAATTGAAATCAAATGCGAAATTAACTTTGAAATCAAATTGAAGTCAAGTTCGGAGTAAAGTTTCAAGTCAAGTTCGAATTCATTTTTAATGACAATCAAGTTAAAATTCAAGTTTAAAATAAATGTCGAATGAAATTTTTCGTTCGAAGCTTATCTCAAAATCCAGTCCCAACTGATTTGAAGAGACAAATTCGAAGTCAAATTAACAATAAGTTCGAAGGCAAGCTTGAAGATATTTTTGAAGACAAGATCGAAATTAAATTCATAGTAAAGTTTCAATTTTAACATGAAGTCGAAGTTTGAAGTGGAATTTGAGTCCAAGTTCAATTCAAATGAATTCAAATACAAAAGCAAGTTCTTATACAAATATAATATTAAGTTTAAAGGCAGGTTAGATGTTAAGTTCGAAATTGTTTCAAGACAAAATCATAACCAAATTCATAGTAAATTTCAGAGTCAAGTTCAAATTTAAGAAAAAAGTCAAGTTCGGGGTGCAATTTGAAATCTATGTTGAATTCGAAAGAATTCAAATTCGAAGTCAAGTTTTAATTCAAATAGAAATTGAGTTCAAAGTCATATTCGGAGTCAAATTTGAAGGTATTTCAAAAGCAAAATCGAAATCAAATTCAGAGTTTAATTCAAAGTCAAGTCCAAATTTAAGCAAGAAGTCAATTTCGAAACAAATTCAGAGTTAAATTCATAGTCAAGTCCAAATTCAAGCACGAAATCATGTTTGAAGTGTGATTTGAAATCCAAGTTTAACTCAAATGTATTAAAATTCGAAGTCAAGTTCTAATTCAAAAAGGTATTAAGTTCAAAGTCATGTTTAAAAGTATTTTTGAAGACAAGACCAGACATAAATTTGAAGAAATCAAATTAGAAGTGAAGTTTGAAGAAAAGTTTGTTTGAATTAAGTTTCAATTTATGTTAAAAAAAAAAATTTAAAGTCAAATTTATAATCCAGATTGAATAAAAATTCGAACTCAAGTTTCTGACAGGTATGAAATAATGTTCCAAGTTTAATTCGAAATCAAGTTCAAAGTCAAGTTGGCAGACATGTTCAAAGTTTTGCTTGAACGCGAGTTCGAAATCTTTTTGAAAACCAGTTCTGTTTAGTTCGGAATAATATTGCAAGTCAAGTTCGAAACTTATTTTGAAGCCAAGTTCACTTTTCGCAGACTAATTCAAACTTAAGTTTGAGTTCAAATTCGAAATAAATTTTGAGTTCAGGTTCGAAAACAATATTACATTAATTTTGAACTAAATTTCAAAGTCAAACTGAAATACAGTTCATTCACAGTTGAAATCAAGCTTAATTCTCGTAGATAAGTTCAAAGTAATGTTAGGTTTTAAGTTCGAAAAAAATGTCGATATTTTATTGGAATAAAAATTTAATTTGTAATTATTATATAATAAATTTTATTATTATTTAATAAAATTTTGAATAAAATTTCAAAGCAGGGATAGAAATTAAATAAAAAATATTTTCGAAGACAAAATTTGGAGCCAAATTTCAATTCAAGTCAAAATTTAGTCAAAAAATTTCAACCATATTGTTCATAAAATTTTAAATATTTCAATAAAATCGTTTTTCGAATCAAACAGTTCCTCCAGAACTTCAGTCTCACATACCAAATGGCAACTTTTACCACTAGTTTTAAGTAACTTTTGATTTGAAATTCTTTTAATTTCTTTTTGTTTAAAATAAAGTCATACGTAAAAAGCAATTTTTTCAAGAAAAACATTTCAAACGCCATTCTTATCGCCGCAACCAGGCTACACAGAGTTGGTTTTAGCTGTTGTTGTTGTTACTTCAAGTAAGCGAAAATATTAAGTTCCACCGCATTTTGCTACGTTCACATGCACCACCGGACATTTTGTTAAATTTACATGCATTCAGACATACGCTTAGCGAGTGTTAGAGTGTTTTGGTGTGTGTTTGTGACTGACAAGCACGCGCAGCCAACTCCTGCACTTCCGGTTTGTAAGTGCTCATAAGGTAAGCGTATGAAAACTGCAACGATTACTATCACAAACGGCCTTCGCACTCAGCCACAAATACACACACGTGAATAAAGCATAGACACACACACACAAGCATATTTAGCAAAAACGTGACAATTTAAGTTAAAAACTTCTAAATGTTTGAAAAAAAACCGCTGCTAGAATTAAAGCGCATTGAATAAAAAACATCTCAAAGTCCAAGCGGCTGGCCAGAGGTTGTCAGCCAGTAACAATGCGTGTTATATAAGAGTGTGAGTGTATTTTGTGCTTGTGTGAGTCAGTTAGTTCTAGTCAGCTTAGCGCTGATCCAGCGTATAAAATAAAAGCTTTTCAACTAACGCCAGCAACAAAGTTTCTATTGTGTGTGTGTGTGTGTTTTTTTTTTCTAGCATACTTTCAGGCATGCTCGCCGAACCGTTTCATGTGAACTTAATAATGGAGGTCGGTCGCTGCATGTTAGCGTGTAGCATTTTTAAAACAAATAAATCATTAAACGTTCGCATTCAGTTAAGCGTCAGACGTTAGCCACATTTTGTCGACATAGCTGGGACGACAGTGTTTTATATTGAAAAAGGATATTAAGCCACAAAGGACATGAAATAATAAAATATATAATTAGAAGATGAATGCGATAAGAATTGTGATACGATTGCGCTTGCATATTTTAAGGCTTTAACGTATATATTTTATAGGGTGTTTAGGTTGTGATTGCATGACTAAGAAGGCGTGGCAGGAAATATAGCTTAATTAAGATTTATTGAGCTATAAAGGTGGAAATAAATTTGGTTGCAGTTATGTATGTGTTGCTGTAGTGGGAAGCAAGGCTAAAATATTGCTGGGAATAGCAATAAGTTAGTTTTGGTTGCTATAAATATGCTTAGATTTTCAGTTTTATTTTTAGAAAACAAATAAATAATTTTTCACAAAACAAAAAAGTCAACAAAAAATCAAGTCAAAATTAAGGTCTAACTTTGAAGCAAAAGTGAAATAAAAATTTAAGGCAAAATTGACTTAAAATGAGTTTAAATCAAGTTTGAAGTTACATTTTGAGTCAAATTCAAAGTCAAGTTCGAAATACGCTTGGAAGTCAAGCTTGTTAGCAATTTCGAAGTCAAGTACAGAATTAAATACGAAATTACCTGCGATGTCAAGTTGAAAATCAAGTTCGAAATTTTTCGAAGTTATGTTCGAAACTGAATTTTAGGCTAAAATCGAAATCAATTACGAATTTAAGTCCAAAATAAAGTTCGAATTCAAATTTGATGTCATATTTAAATCTATTCGCAAAAAAAATTTCAAAACTAAGTGCAAAGTTATTTTCAAAATCATGTCTTACATCCATCTATAGTCCAATTTCAACTCAAATATTAACATTATTTTAAAAGATCGAAATTCGGCTCGAAGTTACTTTCTAAGACAAATACTCGTACGAAATTAAGTTCGTAAGTTAAGTTAAAAATTAAATTAGAAATGAACTAAATTAAATAAAATTAAATTAAAATCAAATTTATATCTGAACAAAAACGTAGTGAAAACATCAAGTAAAATTCGAAGTTATTTTGAAAATTTTTATTGAAATCTTAGTCAAAATTTAAAACTAAATTAAGCTTCATTTGGAGTAAGATTGAATTTAAAATCAAATTTAAGTTCGAATGAAAAATGCAATTAAAATTCGAATTCTGTTTCGAACATCAAATATCAAAGTTTGAAGTCAACATTTGAAGTCAACTTCGAATGAATATTCATTATTAAGTTAAAAGTCATGTACGGTTTTGATTTTAAATTTCAAAGAATTCAAGTTCAAATCAATTTCGAATGAAATTTTAAGCAACAATTCCTTAAAGATATAACTTAATAAAAACTTTATTATAAAATCTTTTATTACACTTTTTTATAAAGCGTAGTTTTAAATTATTTATAACAAGTTCAAAATCTAACTTAGATATTCAATTGCAAAGTCAAGATCGAATTCACGTTCGAAGTCAAGTATGAACCCAGATCGAAATCAGGTTCGAAGTAATTTCCCAAACCAAGTTTGTTTTGAAATTCTACATCATGTTCACCATCTTCGAAGTCAAGTTCAAGCTCAAGTTCGAAATCTAGCTCAAATCGTTGTTCGAAAAAAGTTTCGAAGTCAAATTCATAGCAAAATTGAAGTTTCTAGTTAACTTTATTTATAATAAGGTAGGTCAAGTTTAATGTCAAGAATTATATACAGTTAAAAATTAAGTTCAAAGTCTAATTCGAAGTTAAATTTGAAGAAAATTGTGAAGTTAAATTCAAAGTCCAATGTGAACGCAATTGGCGGTAAAGTAACAAATCAAATTAAAAATAATTTTTAAAATCAATTTCTTTAAAAAGTAGCAAATCAAGTTCGAAATCTAGTTCAAAGTCAAATTGGAAATCTAGTTCAAAGTCATGTTTGAAAAAAAATTCTAAATCGTTTTCGAAATTAAATTTGAACTCATGCTCAAACACAATGTTATGTTCACAAGACAACTTTCTAGACAAGTTCACAATCATGTTCGAAATCAGTTTAAAAATCCAGTATGTATGATAGTCGAAATCAAACTCAAGGCCATGTTTGATGACGATTTCAAAGTGAAATTCGATATCAAATTTAAAGTTAAGCTTATTACCACGATGAAAGTCAAGAATTATGTGAAGTTAAGTTCGAAATTCAGTTCGGAGACAATTTTTAAGTCAAATTTGAAGCCAAGTTCGAAGTTGAGCTTGAAATCAAATTCAAAATTAAGTTCGAAGTTGAGTTCGAAATTATGTTCGAAATTTAATTTTACGTGTAATTTGCAATTATTTTATAAGCAAATTTTAATTTTAGTTGTTAGATAAATTTTGAGTACGAAAACATGTTCGAATTTGAATTTTACGTTTAATTCAAAAGAAATTAAATTCTTTAAGTTCTAGTTCTAATTCTAAGTTTAATCCTTGAGAAATTTGCAGTCAAATGTGAGGCTAAATTCAAAGTGAAGTTTGAATTAATGCTCGAAGTCAGTTTCGAAGTCCTGTTAGAAAGCAAGTTCAAAGTGATGATCAACTACAATAAAATGCTCACGAAACAACTTCGACGTCAAGTCATGTTTGAAATAAAATTGAAATCAAGTGTTAATGATGTTCGAAATCACGTTCAAGGTCATGATCGATAGAACTTCGCAGTTAAATTCGATATAAAATTTACAATAACGCATGAAATTAAACCCAAAGTCAAGATTGAAATAACTTTCAATGTTCAGTTCAATGTTCAATAATGTTCGAAATCTTGCTCAAGGTAGTGTTCGAACACAATTTTATTCAAAATTCGAAATGAATTCAGAGTCAAGTGTCTAGTGACATTAAAACAGAGCATAAAATTATGTTCGAAAACAGTTTCGAATCAAAATTTGAAGTCTAGCTCGGCGTTAAGCTTGATAAATGAGTTAAATTTCCAGTTCTTCAACTCATGTTTCAACTCAAATTCGAAGTTTAATTTGAAGTGAAATTTTAAATTGATTTGAAGTCAAATTTTATGAGAGTTGTGCCGTCATATGCGAAGCTTATTAATTCAAAGTCAAGTTCAAATTTATGCTCGAAGAGTATTTCGTTTAAGGCTTAAGTTTGAAGCCAGTTTTGTAGAGTTCGTAGAAAAGTTCAAAATCGTGTTCGAAATGAAGTTTGAATGCAATTCCGAATACAAAATCACAGCCATGATCGAATTTAAGCTTGAATTCATGTTCGGATTCAAGTTTGCAGTCAATTTTGAAGTTTAGTTTGAAATCATGTTCGAAATAATATTCGAAGTCTAGTTTGATGTCTAGTTCGAAATTAATTTGGAAGTCAAGTTTGAAATCATGTTTAAAATCAAATTTGAAATCATGTTCGAAATTAATTTTTAATACAATTCCGAATTCAAAATCACAGCAAAGTTCGAATTCAAGCTTGAATTTAAGTTCGGATTCAAGTTCGTAGTCAATTTTGTTAAGTTTGAGATCATATTCGATATTAAATTGAAAGTCAAGATCGAAATTAATTTCGAAGTCAAGTTCGACATCATATATGAAGTCAAGTTCGAAATCAAGCTTAAAATCATGTTCAAAATCAAATTTAAAATCTTGTTCGAAATTAATTTTGAATTAAATTTGCAATACAAATTCGAAGTCGTATTTGAATTAAGTTTGAAGTCAAGTAAATCGAGTTCGAAGTTAAGTTCGAAAAAATTCGAAGTTAATTTCGAAATAAAAGTTGAACTTAAATTTGAAGTCAACTTTGAAGTCAAACTCGGTTTCGCAATAAAGTTCGAATTGAAGTGCAAAATCAAGTTTGAACTCATATTTTATGCTTATTTCTATTGAAATTCAAAATAAAATTGCAAGAAAAAATAGTTTTATGAAATTTTTAGTCAAATTATTCATGAATTCAAAGTCAAATTTTAATTTATGCTCTAAGTCAATTTCGAGGTCAAGTTCGCAAATCGAAAGCAAATTTGAAGACAAAGTTGATGTTTAAATGTGTTTGAGGTTGGTTTTAAGTTTGAATTAAAGTTCAAACTCAATTTCAACTTCGAGCATGAAGCTAAAATCCAATATTTTCGATCATTTAAAGTTCGAAATTAACTGTTTGAATGTTTAAGCATCTTCTTTAAGATTTTGCTTTGCTCCTTGTCTTAACACCCTCTCTTAATTGCTCTCTCTCTCCCTGTCTTCAAAAACTGCTCACATCATTCTCTAGCTATAAACGTTATTGCCATTTCATTGCATTTCTTAATTTTGCTTTTGGTTTTTTTTTTCGGCACAGTCAACACAAGAGCTAGTAAAACATTAATGAGTTGGCTAAAAACAAAAGCTTTCTTATTGCGCTGCTTTCATTAATTTTTATTTCATTTCTGTTACTGTTGTTTCGCCAATCAATATTTAATTATAAGTTTCCTGCTCATTTGCTGCAGGAATTGTTTTTATTATTTTTGCTTTTATATATTTTTTTTTGCCTTTGCGGCTACCTTCTTTAACTGCTCAGCTTAGGAGTGGGTAGCAACACATAAAAAGAAAACAAAATTAAAATGGCTTGCCACTAAAATCACTGTTGAAACCTTTAAATCCCTGGGACTAAAAGCTTTCCGCTGCAGCTATAAAATTTGCTTTAATCTAGCATTTTCTGATTTCCTTTTGTCGCGCTTCAACGGTAAATCTTTGCCTTTCCGCTAAAAATCTGCAATAAAATAATGAAAACATCGTCGTAACGTCATCACAAACTTTAAGTAATTAAGCGACATTTTATTGCGTCCTTTTTGTAGCTGTTGCAAAGTTTTTTTTCTACATTTTTCTAGCGTTGACGTTGACCGGAATATTTTGTTGGTATTTAGGTTATTTCTGAAATTTTTTCATTTTCGCTTGTTTTGCGCACGTTTTTGGCTGGTGTTCGGAGAGAAAAAAAAAGTCAAACCAGAAATGTTATAAATGCTAGTTTTTGCTGTTATTGTTGTGTGTATGCGTGTGTGTGTGTGTTTTGCACTGTGCGTATGTGTGTATGATTAAAGCATAGATTTGGTTGACATACGCCGTTCGACAAAGTGTTGCCTTCTGTTGTTGGTTGCTGTTGTTCTATGCGTCGTTTATCGTCTTTGACATTTCTTACGACATGATTTTACGGCGAACAGCTAAAGCAACAAATTTGCTGTTGACCGAAAAAAAAAAATATAGCAATTAATTTTATTTAAGTGCTTGTTAAATGCGTCTTTGGGGCATCCTTAAGCAGCTAAGTTTATAGATTGAATTAGTTGGTTTAGAAGAGGGTGCCTGAGTTTCGGTGGTGGGCATCCAAGCAAGTGAGAAATATGCTTAAAGCGACTACGTTATGGCTTGAAGTGTTTTGAAACCTATGGAATGGTCGAAGTTATGCGCATTTTTATGCGTGTATAAAATTAATTTTCTTCGCAGAAATGCCCAGCAGCAAATCTAACAGGAATACTTTATGAGTTAAAGTGTAAGAAAATTTTCTGATATGCATTAATTAAGTTGCTGGCTTGTGTTGAATATTTTAATGCTTTAAAGAAAAATTTTTTATAGAAAATTGAAGAAAAATATTATAATTGTTAAAATTTTTCAAAAAAAAACCGCTACAAATTGTCTATTTAAAGCAACAGCTTAAAAACAATCACTAAAACTTGCATTTATATTCATTCGAAAATTTTGCCTTTTGTTTAAATGTTTAGAGATTTTTGCAGCTCAAAGCAGTGGCCCGCGAAGCGCAGTTTGTGTCTCGCAGGAAAATTATAAGAAAATTTGAACTTCATAAATATTAAAATATTATCAAATAAAGTTGAATTGCTTTCCAAAAGCTTTAAATATTTCATTTTTTAAAATTTGATTGAATTAATGTTACTCATACGTCGTGTTGCACTTATGAAAGCATTGCTTATTTATGGAAAAACCTAATAACATATGATGTTAAATCTAAAAATTTTTATTATTTTTTAATAAAATAACTTCATTTTGTAAGACATGCTTAGATATTTACAGCTACTTTTCGTTTTTGTTGCATTTTTAGTCGCTGCACTTCCTCTAAAAAACATTAGCAGAAAAATCTTTAATGTCAAAGCTTTTTCGTAAAAAAAGTCATCATTGTTATCGTTGTCATTTAGCTTTTCAGCTGTCATGCCAGCTTTTGATATGCCAGACAAAAAATCTGACTCACACACACTCCAAAAACCAAACCGGAAACGCGCATTTCATTTGAATTGAAACTGACATTATATCTATGCGAAGCTCTTGCGTTCTTGTTGACTGTCTCTTTGACTTTTTTATACACACGTGTCAGTCTTTTTCACTTTGCTGCTATTTCACTACTTAGTTCTTTATGTCTTTTTCTGTCTATTTTTGCCCACTCTTGCTTTTATCTCTGATTACTTGGCACTACTTCGCTCTATTGTTCGCTATAGTTTTTTGTCAAAAGCAACTTTTTTTTTTTTGTCTTGTTTGGTCGCCTGTGGATGCAGCTTGGTAGTAGCGACGTTGCATATCTACAACATTGATTGTGTGTGCTAGCTACTGTCAAGTTATCATCATTGTCCATGTGCTTCAAAAGCAGCTGAGCAGCGAGCGCTACTCGCCTGCAGCTGCTTAGATCGATGCTTGGTTTGAGTGTGGTTTGAAGTTGAACGGTGTTGCAGTGAACTTGTGCGCTGAGCGCTCTACTACTTCAGTTGTTGGCAGCTGAAGCTGCATGCTAAACGTGACTGGCTTTTTGACAGCTGCTGGATGACACGCGCTGCTGTTGTTGCTGTGGTTGCTGTGCTGCATTGACTGCTTTTAGTGTTAATTAGTTGCATGCTGTAGAAGGCCTGCAGCTTAGTTTGTGTCTGTTGATGCTTAGTAAAAGTATGTGTGTGCTTATGTGCATTTTTGTAGTTTCATTTTATGCTTTCTTTTGTAACTAAAGGGCTAATCATGGTATTCTAATTCAAAGTTGAGGTCTTCAAGCCTTAAAAAGCAGCATTACTGTATCATATGTTAGTTTGGTTCAAACTTCTGGCTTGTATTATTTTTATTATGAGTTAAAAAATTAACTCAAGCTAAATAACAAAAGTTATAATAAGAGTTATAAAAATTAAAAGGCAGCTTTAAAATTTATGAAATGTTATTTATGATGCATACTTTTTATTTTTTAACAAAATTATTGTGTTTTGTAAAAAATTTTAAATATTTTCTTGTTTTTCTTTACAGCAGCATGTTAACGTAGGATGCCAACATGTTGCCAGTTAACTTTAAATGCTAGCCAAGTAGCAATAAAAACTTAAGCACGCGATGTGTTGTGAAGGACGTGAAGAATGAATGTTTTTTAGTTTTTTTTTTTAAATTTTTGTGTTTTTCTTTTGGAATATTCCTTAATGAAAGCGTGTGGGCGCAAGTTAAAGGGTTGCAGACATTGCATGTTGGCCACAATCAAAAATGCCAACAAACAAAACATGTAATTGCAGCACATTAAGAGGCAGTTTTAACGATATTAAAAGCGGTTCAAAATATCAGCCATAACAAACGAGTTATCAAGAAAATTTACAGAAACTAGGCAAAAGAAAATGCAAACATTAAGAAAAAGGAATAAAATTTTAAAGAAAAATTTCAAACTCGTGAAATATTGGTGAAAGTTTAAGAGAACAAAATTCCAAAAACTCCCAAAAAAGGAGTGGGACAACAAAATTTGTATGCAAGAAGATAATAAGAAAACGTTCACTTCTGTTGAACGAGTGCAAATGTAGAACGAGTGCTAATTTAGCTCAAAGCCGATAAATGCTGAAAAGCTGGCTATCTGTTCTTTAATTGAAACTGAAGAACTTTTAAAGTTTAAAATTTAAAAAAAAATAAATTTTACAAGACTAAGAACAAGCTGCTCTAAATATTTAAGTAAAAATAAATTTTAACAGAAACTTTCTACAGATCTTCTTTATGATAAGTTTCATAATAAAAATTTCAATTTAATTGATAATACATTCTTTAACAGAGTGCAGATGTGTGCAGTGCTAAGAGTTTTAGTCGTAGTAGAAGCATTTCTACCGTCTAAGCCTGGTTATTCGTAGTAGAGAAATTTCTATCTGTCTTGAACAGAGCTATCTTTACAGCAATAAATAGATAGCTGAAAATAAAGATTTATACTTTGTTTAACTATTACTGATCAAAGAAATTAAGCAACAATATATGTTAATATAATTTAAAATCAAAATTCTCGAGTTATAAATTATTTTGCATATTGAACCCTAGGCTTACTCACCAAGCCTACGCCAGCAAACTTGTCTGAACTATAGAATTCGTTGTAAGGCATAGATCAATGTTCATTTTGTAAGAGGTTTCGTCTCATGAATAAAAATTAACAAAGTCAGTCAGATATATTTTTATACCCTAAGCCTGAAAGGTCAGGGTATATTAACTTTGTGCAAACGTTTGTAACGCATAGAACGAAGCGAGTCCGGTAAAGAAAAGTATATATTCTTGATTAGCGTCACCACGTGAGTCAAGCTATACATGCCCGTCCGTCCGAACAAACAAATTTCAAAAATTTTTCAAAATTGCAGATTTCGATCAAAAGATTCTGTTAGAATATAAAACAAATAGAAAGACATTAGATAATATCTGTTCAAGAGTAAACATTAATATTTCTTACGTTTAGAATTTAATCCGACTTAATCAATAAGTGACCTATCAAAATAATAACAAAGATTTAACAACAATTTTTAAATTTGTAATATCTTTTGACAGAAATTTCGTCTTACACTCTGTCGCAATGGCTAATTACGTCTGCAACATGTGGGTTTCCAGTCTACTTAACCCTTTTATATAAATAAAGGCTTGACAAGTACGAATTCTGTTATTTTATACAAACAAGCAGAACTTAATATCTGCTGCTTTTACTCGTTATGGTATCATGCACATTAGGATACATAGTAAAGATAGTATTTCATCAGTTGAGAATTTCGCAAATTTGTAAAAAATTATTGAAAGTAACAAAAATGGTCATGATCCTGACGATAAAATAAATAACGCTCATTGTTTTCGTAACTTTAAGCAATAAAAAAATAAATTTTCAGTTTCAATAATTTTTTTATAATTATATTTCTTACAGCAGCGAGGAAAACTTGTTTTTTCATCAAGCACGTGGTAGTTATGATCATCCCTATTTCGATAGTCTTTAATCATGCTTTGTACTTTAAGTTCTGAAATGCTTCGTTCCAAAGATAAATATAAAATATTTTTGAAAATAGAGTTTAAAAAAATCTTTCGTGTATAGTCTCTTACGTAAGTCTCCACCCGATATCGTAATTGAATATATTCTTATTGCAGTTTCAAATGGTGATAAGAATTTCTAGGGTCTTTATAACGTCCAAATTTTAGTCTTGATCTTCTGCCTTATTTAGCACGCTTAAAAACATTGCACTCTTATTTAATGAAAATCTGATGATTTTAATAAATATCTACTCGTAGAAAATAAACTGGTTCAAAACATGAATACATTTTCTACAATATATTTTCTGAACGCCATAACTCCATAACGCCTACTTAAAACACAAAAACTACAAATACTGTTTTGAATTTATTCTTTGTAAAGTATTTTGTTTTTTTTTTTTTTATTTTTTAAACTTGATTGGTTATAGTATGACACGAGTTTTTTTTAATTTTTTTTTTTTCGATGTGTTATGAATTTTTAAAGTCAATATTTTTTTTTCGAAAAAACACACTTTAAAATTTGGAACTTCAACAAAAAATTAAGAAAAAAATTTTAAAAAAGCTCCTGTCATACGATAAGCAATTTTTTTAAGATTTAAAAACTCGTTTTTTTCGAGATCGGACAATTTCTCCGACTCCCAGCGCTGCAACCACGAGGCCCCATTTTTTTCTCTGCTGCCCCTTTGGAGCTCTATAAAACCATGTTGGAGTGAAAAACATATTTTTTTCAATTTTTTTTCTTGTAATTAGTTCAGTTGTCTACAACAATAAAAAGAAATTTTGGAAAAATGTATGTTTTTGACTGAGTTATGAATTTTAAAAAAAGGTCTGTTTTCTCTGTCGCGAATGTTATGTCCCACCTTAAGTCATAACATGATGCACATAAATATGAAGTTGCGCATTAAAATGCATATAAAAAAAAAAACTCGCGTGTAGCAACGAACACGTGGCAGAAGTGAAACTTTTTTAACAGTAAGAAATAAGAGAGATTTTAGTGTGAAATAGAGAGAGAAAGTATCTGAAAAGAAAATCAATCAATACGAAATGGAATAATAATTTGTTGATTCAATATTTGCATCCAGGGACCGTACCGATGCAAATGGTTTTTGTCGAAAGTGTCACATATTAACTTTTATCTCTTAATTTTTATTTTTTCCGACAAAAATAACGGTGTTTTGTGCCTCGTATTTTTTTTGGGCAAAAATAACAGTTATTTTCTGCCGTTTATTTTTCGGTCAAAAATATCAGGTAATTTATATATGTTCATTTTACCGATAAAAAAATTTTGATATTATTATTTTCATCTCATCGGTGAGACATTTTACACATGGTCTCAACAGTTCAATCTGTCAAGCGGCCTTTAAGAAAACACAAATTGCTTGATATTTTTGACCGAAAAAATTAAAGTCACAAAATAACTGCTATTTTTGACCGATAAAATAAAAGTCAAAAGTAATCTTTATTTTCCTCGAAATATACTAGGCAAGAAATTAACTTTTAAAGAATCAGTTTCAAGTTTAAAAGCGACTTAATATTCGTGAGGCTGAGGACATTTGTAACAAAATGGTTTATTTGAAAAAGTCTTTCGACAATTTTTTTTCATTTGAAAATTGTAAAATAACAGTTATTTTTGGTACTTGTTTTAGTTCAGTTGGTGTTTTAGTTGCTTTCGAATGTCTTCTCAACATTGTTACTTTTTGAATGCTGGATTACATTTGCATAGTACTCTTTGAAGGAGCCTCCGAAAGCAGAGGCAAATCTTGTTCATTATTACCTCCTGATCATAATAATTGCTATGTTGATAGAGGGCCTCATAAAGCAGCGAACGTTGGTTGTTGAGTGTATCAACTTGGTTGGCTTTAAAATTTTGTTGAGATGCATCAGTGTGTTTTTTTAGAATTGGTTCTTTGTAGATTCACCAAAATACACTGATGTTTCGTAAAAATGCATTTTGAAACTCAGCCGTTCTTGCAATCACCTTACCTTCATCATTAGTTGCAGACCCAGCTGCGGCTGTATTCTTAAGTGATCTAATTCGCTCTCTATATTCACGAACGCGTTCTGCTCCTGTTTTAGCTATTTTTCTATTTTTTTTCCGTGCATACTTGTAGGATGAAAATTAATGTTACGGTTATGTTAATACTGTAATGTTAATGTTAATATAATGTTAATGTTAATGTTAATTATGTTATTTTCAGTATGTTACGCGTTCAGTTTTAATTACATTTTGTTTGGCTTTTAATTATGTGACTACGTGGCGTAAGGGTATAGATTTCGTGTCTAAAGCAACGATGTTTGGGGTTCAATTCTCGGCAGCGGCAAAAATTTTTTTGAAAATTTCATATGAATTGAAAACGTTAGCCTAGCGTCACGAATAAGAGACCTTGAAATTTCACTCGCCGCCAAAGAAGTTTCACTTCAAAAAAATATTTTTTATTTGTCGGTAAAATGTCCATGTTGGTATTTGATACAAAGCGTGACCTTTCATCAACTTGACAACTTTTCTGACACTTCAATACCGATAACAGTGCTGCCCGATGTGTCGCTATCACAACAGTTGACACAGCAGAGTGTGAACAACGCATATAACAACGAACAGCTGTTTTTGACAAGAGTTCGTTTACTTGTAGCTGAGAGAATCAAAACTTGTCAATGCTAACTGGTAAAGTTATTAATCATGCTAACAATTCATAAATGGCATACATTGGACACAAATGAGCATGTTTTTTTCATTAACAACACAAAAATGATATAAATTAGGCAAAAGTGAGCATAATAATTTTTTTTTATAAACAAGCCAAAAATTGGTGGGCATATCAATTTTATTGATAAATGATCCAAAAATCACATACATTATGGACGAATGGGCGTATTAATTTTTTGATAAACAATCACATTATGACTTGATATCAAGCATATTATGGCCTAGCTCAGAATCACACACAAAATAAATTGGTTTGGCATTGCTTTTAACTCAAATTTCTCTCTGTAAAGAGAATGTTTAATATCATGTTTCTGCTTAGGTAGTGCCTTAGAACATGGATTTGATATATTTTATTTGACGTGAGCTCTATCGAGCATTTAAAGTTTGGGTTGCCAAAGCTGAAGTGCCGTATAGCATGTGCTTCCTGTAGACTACCTGTAGTTTCTTTATAGATAGCTCATTTTATAGTTATCTCATTTTTGTGTAATTTATATATGGTAGAAGTATACCAATTATTTACCCAGCTGTTCATATTTGCTTGATTCAAGAAATTTGGTTCCCTTTGCGGTCTTCTGAAAGTCTCTTTGTCCGGGAATCAAAAATAGAAAGACAAAAAGCTGCTCTGCTCTACCATTTAGAACTAAGAAATGTTTTCGGTATTATTTCAACAAATTTACAGGAAAACGCTGCAGTAGTCGTGAAAACTGAAGACCAGGTTAACGCAAAGTGATTTAGATCTATTTATAATGGCCTCGATATCCACCTGTTGGAAGCCAATTTAAAAGTATTAGTGTTTTTATTTTTTCTGGATTATTTTCATTGTCTTAACCTAGTTCGTATTCCAATAATTTTAACCAATGTATTTTTTCAATTCAAGATTCTTCATTTCCTGCTAATGCTTGGTTTTCACTTAGTCATTTTTTGTTTGACATGAAATTTAAAAGTTTAAAAAATCACATAAATAACATTTTTTTTGCAATTTTTGCTATAAACATGTGAAGAGATCAGTTTTTCCTATTTTTCGCCATTGTCAAACAGAAAAAAAAATGACAACGTGTTGGCATTTTTCATGTGACTGACAACAACTGACCATTGAAATTGACACAGTGAAAACCAGGCTTAAGAAATCATTAAACCCTCCATGTGAACAGTGTAACGATATCGTCACCCTACTTTTTACGACATAGCTGTATCTCAGACATGTGTTATGGGCGACGCACAGTGTGTCCAAATCGCGAAAAACTGCTATTAAATAAACCCTTCATTGGATTTAAGCCAAATTTGGTACGGAGGAATTTGTGAGGCAGCTAATTTAAAATTTAAAAAAAAAAAAATTCAAAATGGCGGACCCAATGCGGCGATGCGTATTTTCCAAAATATAACATATTGCAATGGTGTTATTAATTAAGTGTTTAAGCCTTTTTATTGTGCATATACAAGCTTGATTTATTGAAGATAGCATTATAGAATCATGATTTATTTTTGATTTTAAAAATTAACCCTTTAACGACCATAGTTGCTTTTAAGCTTTGTATTGACTTTGACCGAATATTTAATAAAACTAAAGTAAATTCAAAATCAAAATGTGAAGGTACGTAATTTTAGTTTAGCTTTTAGTGAGAAAACATGGGATGTTAATAAATATTTATTATATATTTTTTATTATTATAATTATTATCATTATTATCATTACTATTATTATTATTATTTTTATTATCATTATTATTATTATTATTATTATTATTATTATTATTATTATTATTATTATTATTATTATTATTATTATTTTTATTATTATTATTATTATTATTATTATTATTATTTTTATTATTATTATTATTATTATTATTATTATTAATATTATTATTATTATTATTATTATTATTATTATTATTATTATTATTATTATTATTATTATTATTATTATTATTATTATTATTATTATTATTATTATTATTATTATTATTATTATTATTATTATTATTATTATTATTATTATTATTATTATTATTATTATTATTATTATTATTATTATTATTATTATTATTATTATTATTATTATTATTATTATTATTATTATTATTATTATTATTATTATTATTATTATTATTATTATTATTATTATTATTATTATTATTATTATTATTATTATTATTATTATTATTATTATTATTATTATTATTATTATTATTATTATTATTATTATTATTATTATTATTATTATTATTATTATTATTATTATTATTATTATTATTATTATTATTATTATTATTATTATTATTATTATTATTATTATTATTATTATTATTATTATTATTATTATTATTATTATTATTATTATTATTATTATTATTATTATTATTATTATTATTATTATTATTATTATTATTATTATTATTATTATTATTATTATTATTATTATTATTATTATTATTATTATTATTATTATTTTTATTATTATTATTATTATTATTATTATTATTATTATTATTATTATTATTATTATTATTATTATTATTATTATTATTATTATTATTATTATTATTATTATTATTATTATTATTATTATTATTATTATTATTATTATTATTATTATTATTATTATTATTATTATTATTATTATTATTATTATTATTATTATTATTATTATTATTATTATTATTATTATTATTATTATTATTATTATTATTATTATTATTATTATTATTATTATTATTATTATTATTTTTATTATTATTATTATTATTATTATTATTATTATTTTTATTATTATTATTATTATTATTATTATTATTATTATTATTATTATTATTATTATTATTATTATTATTATTATTATTATTATTATTATTATTATTATTATTATTATTATTATTATTATTATTATTATTATTATTATTATTATTATTATTATTATTATTATTATTATTATTATTATTATTATTATTATTATTATTATTATTATTATTATTATTATTATTATTATTATTATTATTATTATTATTATTATTATTATTATTATTATTATTATTATTATTATTATTATTATTATTATTATTATTATTATTATTATTATTATTATTATTATTATTATTATTATTATTATTATTATTATTATTATTATTATTATTATTATTATTATTATTATTATTATTATTATTATTATTATTATTATTATTATTATTATTATTATTATTATTATAATTATTATCATTATTATCATTACTATTATTATTATTATTTTTATTATCATTATTATTATTATTATTATTATTATTATTATTATTATTATTATTATTATTATTATTATTATTATTATTTTTATTATTATTATTATTATTATTATTATTATTATTTTTATTATTATTATTATTATTATTATTATTATTAATATTATTATTATTATTATTATTATTATTATTATTATTATTATTATTATTATTATTATTATTATTATTATTATTATTATTATTATTATTATTATTATTATTATTATTATTATTATTATTATTATTATTATTATTATTATTATTATTATTATTATTATTATTATTATTATTATTATTATTATTATTATTATTATTATTATTATTATTATTATTATTATTATTATTATTATTATTATTATTATTATTATTATTATTATTATTATTATTATTATTATTATTATTATTATTATTATTATTATTATTATTATTATTATTATTATTATTATTATTATTATTATTATTATTATTATTATTATTATTATTATTATTATTATTATTATTTATTATTATTATTATTATTATTATTATTATTATTATTATTATTATTATTATTATTATTATTATTATTATTATTATTATTATTATTTTTATTATTATTATTATTATTATTATTATTATTATTATTATTATTATTATTATTATTATTATTATTATTATTATTATTATTATTATTATTATTATTATTATTATTATTATTATTATTATTATTATTATTATTATTATTATTATTATTATTATTATTATTATTATTATTATTATTATTATTATTATTATTATTATTATTATTATTATTATTATTATTATTATTATTATT
>CATQJF010000025.1:117500-176750 GCA_958299015.1 Tetanocera ferruginea | reverse complement strand
GGATTATAGCCACCACCCCGATTTTTTAAAAATCGGGGTCTTCACTTTTTTTGAAATTAGTAGAAAACTTTATTCATTTGAGTGTATCTCCCAAACTATAGATCGGACAGAGACGAAAGTGGCACCAATGGAAAGGCCATTCGCTCAGCGTGGGATATAGCCACCACCCGATTTTTTTAAAAATCGGGGTCTTCACTTTTTTTTTAAATTAGTAGAAAACTTTATTCATTTGAGTGTATCTCCCAAACTATAGATCGGACAGAGACGAAAGTGGCACCAATGGAAAGGCCATTCGCTCAGCTTGGGATATAGCCACCACCCGATTTTTGAAAAATCGGGGTCTTCACTTTTTTTTGAAATTAGTAGAAAACTTTATTCATTTGAGTGTATCTCCCAAACTATAGATCGGACAGAGACGAAAGTGGCA
This sequence comes from Tetanocera ferruginea, assembly GCA_958299015.1. Classification (NCBI taxonomy): domain Eukaryota; kingdom Metazoa; phylum Arthropoda; class Insecta; order Diptera; family Sciomyzidae; genus Tetanocera; species Tetanocera ferruginea. The sequence goes on along the minus strand of CATQJF010000025.1, from coordinate 176,323 downwards.
CCAATGGAAAGGCCATTCGCTCAGCTTGGGATATAGCCACCACCCGATTTTTTTAAAATCGGGGTCTTCACTTTTTTTTGAAATTAGTAGAAAACTTTATTCATTTGAGTGTATCTCCCAAACTATAGATCGGACAGAGACGAAAGTGGCACCAATGGAAAGGCCATTCGCTCAGCTTGGGATATAGCCACCACCCGATTTTTTAAAAATCGGGGTCTTCACTTTTTTTGAAATTAGTAGAAAACTTTATTCATTTGAGTGTATCTCCCAAACTATAGATCGGACAGAGACGAAAGTGGCACCAATGGAAAGGCCATTCGCTCAGCTTGGGATATAGCCACCACCCGATTTTTTTAAAAATCGGGGTCTTCACTTTTTTTTGAAATTAGTAGAAAACTTTATTCATTTGAGTGTATCTCCCAAACTATAGATCGGACAGAGACGAAAGTGGCACCAATGGAAAGGCCATTCGCTCAGCGTGGGATATAGCCACCACCCGATTTTTTAAAAATCGGGGTCTTCACTTTTTTTTGAAATTAGTAGAAAACTTTATTCATTTGAGTGTATCTCCCAAACTATAGATCGGACAGAGACGAAAGTGGCACCAATGGAAAGGCCATTCGCTCAGCTTGGGATATAGCCACCACCCGATTTTTTGAAAAATCGGGGTCTTCACTTTTTTTTGAAATTAGTAGAAAACTTTATTCATTTGAGTGTATCTCCCAAACTATAGATCGGACAGAGACGAAAGTGGCACCAATGGAAAGGCCATTCGCTCAGCTTGGGATATAGCCACCACCCGATTTTTTTAAAAATCGGGGTCTTCACTTTTTTTGAAATTAGTAGAAAACTTTATTCATTTGAGTGTATCTCCCAAACTATAGATCGGACAGAGACGAAAGTGGCACCAATGGAAAGGCCATTCGCTCAGCTTGGGATATAGCCACCACCCGATTTTTTTAAAAATCGGGGTCTTCACTTTTTTTTGAAATTAGTAGAAAACTTTATTCATTTGAGTGTATCTCCCAAACTATAGATCGGACAGAGACGAAAGTGGCACCAATGGAAAGGCCATTCGCTCAGCTTGGGATATAGCCACCACCCGATTTTTTTAAAAATCGGGGTCTTCACTTTTTTTTGAAATTAGTAGAAAACTTTATTCATTTGAGTGTATCTCCCAAACTATAGATCGGACAGAGACGAAAGTGGCACCAATGGAAAGGCCATTCGCTCAGCTTGGGATATAGCCACCACCCGATTTTTTAAAAATCGGGGTCTTCACTTTTTTTTGAAATTAGTAGAAAACTTTATTCATTTGAGTGTATCTCCCAAACTATAGATCGGACAGAGACGAAAGTTGGCACCAATGGAAAGGCCATTCGCTCAGCTTGGGATATAGCCACCACCCGATTTTTTTAAAATCGGGGTCTTCACTTTTTTTTGAAATTAGTAGAAAACTTTATTCATTTGAGTGTATCTCCCAAACTATAGATCGGACAGAGACGAAAGTGGCACCAATGGAAAGGCCATTCGCTCAGCTTGGGATATAGCCACCACCCGATTTTTTTAAAAATCGGGGTCTTCACTTTTTTTTGAAATTAGTAGAAAACTTTATTCATTTGAGTGTATCTCCCAAACTATAGATCGGACAGAGACGAAAGTGGCACCAATGGAAAGGCCATTCGCTCAGCGTGGGATATAGCCACCACCCGATTTTTTTAAAAATCGGGGTCTTCACTTTTTTTTTAAATTAGTAGAAAACTTTATTCATTTGAGTGTATCTCCCAAACTATAGATCGGACAGAGACGAAAGTGGCACCAATGGAAAGGCCATTCGCTCAGCTTGGGATATAGCCACCACCCGATTTTTTGAAAAATCGGGGTCTTCACTTTTTTTGAAATTAGTAGAAAACTTTATTCATTTGAGTGTATCTCCCAAACTATAGATCGGACAGAGACGAAAGTGGCACCAATGGAAAGGCCATTCGCTCAGCTTGGGATATAGCCACCACCCGATTTTTTTAAAATCGGGGTCTTCACTTTTTTTTGAAATTAGTAGAAAACTTTATTCATTTGAGTGTATCTCCCAAACTATAGATCGGACAGAGACGAAAGTGGCACCAATGGAAAGGCCATTCGCTCAGCTTGGGATATAGCCACCACCCGATTTTTTTAAAAATCGGGGTCTTCACTTTTTTTTGAAATTAGTAGAAAACTTTATTCATTTGAGTGTATCTCCCAAACTATAGATCGGACAGAGACGAAAGTGGCACCAATGGAAAGGCCATTCGCTCAGCTTGGGATATAGCCACCACCCGATTTTTTTAAAATCGGGGTCTTCACTTTTTTTTGAAATTAGTAGAAAACTTTATTCATTTGAGTGTATCTCCCAAACTATAGATCGGACAGAGACGAAAGTGGCACCAATGGAAAGGCCATTCGCTCAGCTTGGGATATAGCCACCACCCGATTTTTTTAAAAATCGGGGTCTTCACTTTTTTTTGAAATTAGTAGAAAACTTTATTCATTTGAGTGTATCTCCCAAACTATAGATCGGACAGAGACGAAAGTGGCACCAATGGAAAGGCCATTCGCTCAGCTTGGGATATAGCCACCACCCGATTTTTTTAAAAATCGGGGTCTTCACTTTTTTTTGAAATTAGTAGAAAACTTTATTCATTTGAGTGTATCTCCCAAACTATAGATCGGACAGAGACGAAAGTGGCACCAATGGAAAGGCCATTCGCTCAGCTTGGGATATAGCCACCACCCGATTTTTTTAAAATCGGGGTCTTCACTTTTTTTTGAAATTAGTAGAAAACTTTATTCATTTGAGTGTATCTCCCAAACTATAGATCGGACAGAGACGAAAGTGGCACCAATGGAAAGGCCATTCGCTCAGCTTGGGATATAGCCACCACCCGATTTTTTTAAAATCGGGGTCTTCACTTTTTTTTGAAATTAGTAGAAAACTTTATTCATTTGAGTGTATCTCCCAAACTATAGATCGGACAGAGACGAAAGTGGCACCAATGGAAAGGCCATTCGCTCAGCTTGGGATATAGCCACCACCCGATTTTTTTAAAAATCGGGGTCTTCACTTTTTTTTGAAATTAGTAGAAAACTTTATTCATTTGAGTGTATCTCCCAAACTATAGATCGGACAGAGACGAAAGTGGCACCAATGGAAAGGCCATTCGCTCAGCTTGGGATATAGCCACCACCCGATTTTTTTAAAAATCGGGGTCTTCACTTTTTTTTGAAATTAGTAGAAAACTTTATTCATTTGAGTGTATCTCCCAAACTATAGATCGGACAGAGACGAAAGTGGCACCAATGGAAAGGCCATTCGCTCAGCTTGGGATATAGCCACCACCCGATTTTTTTAAAAATCGGGGTCTTCACTTTTTTTTGAAATTAGTAGAAAACTTTATTCATTTGAGTGTATCTCCCAAACTATAGATCGGACAGAGACGAAAGTGGCACCAATGGAAAGGCCATTCGCTCAGCTTGGGATATAGCCACCACCCGATTTTTTTAAAAATCGGGGTCTTCACTTTTTTTTGAAATTAGTAGAAAACTTTATTCATTTGAGTGTATCTCCCAAACTATAGATCGGACAGAGACGAAAGTGGCACCAATGGAAAGGGCCATTCGCTCAGCTTGGGATATAGCCACCACCCCGATTTTTTTAAAAATCGGGTCTTCACTTTTTTTTGAAATTAGTAGAAAACTTTATTCATTTGAGTGTATCTCCCAAACTATAGATCGGACAGAGACGAAAGTGGCACCAATGGAAAGGCCATTCGCTCAGCTTGGGATATAGCCACCACCCGATTTTTTTAAAAATCGGGGTCTTCACTTTTTTTGAAATTAGTAGAAAACTTTATTCATTTGAGTGTATCTCCCAAACTATAGATCGGACAGAGACGAAAGTGGCACCAATGGAAAGGCCATTCGCTCAGCTTGGGATATAGCCACCACCCGATTTTTTAAAAATCGGGGTCTTCACTTTTTTTTGAAATTAGTAGAAAACTTTATTCATTTGAGTGTATCTCCCAAACTATAGATCGGACAGAGACGAAAGTGGCACCAATGGAAAGGCCATTCGCTCAGCTTGGGATATAGCCACCACCCGATTTTTTTAAAAATCGGGGTCTTCACTTTTTTTTGAAATTAGTAGAAAACTTTATTCATTTGAGTGTATCTCCCAAACTATAGATCGGACAGAGACGAAAGTGGCACCAATGGAAAGGCCATTCGCTCAGCTTGGGATATAGCCACCACCCGATTTTTTTAAAAATCGGGGTCTTCACTTTTTTTTGAAATTAGTAGAAAACTTTATTCATTTGAGTGTATCTCCCAAACTATAGATCGGACAGAGACGAAAGTGTCACCAATGGAAAGGCCATTCGCTCAGCTTGGGATATAGCCACCACCCGATTTTTTTAAAAATCGGGGTCTTCACTTTTTTTTGAAATTAGTAGAAAACTTTATTCATTTGAGTGTATCTCCCAAACTATAGATCGGACAGAGACGAAAGTGGCACCAATGGAAAGGCCATTCGCTCAGCTTGGGATATAGCCACCACCCGATTTTTTTAAAAATCGGGGTCTTCACTTTTTTTTGAAATTAGTAGAAAACTTTATTCATTTGAGTGTATCTCCCAAACTATAGATCGGACAGAGACGAAAGTGGCACCAATGGAAAGGCCATTCGCTCAGCTTGGGATATAGCCACCACCCGATTTTTTTAAAAATCGGGGTCTTCACTTTTTTTTGAAATTAGTAGAAAACTTTATTCATTTGAGTGTATCTCCCAAACTATAGATCGGACAGAGACGAAAGTGGCACCAATGAAAGGCCATTCGCTCAGCTTGGGATATAGCCACCACCCGATTTTTTTAAAAATCGGGGTCTTCACTTTTTTTTGAAATTAGTAGAAAACTTTATTCATTTGAGTGTATCTCCCAAACTATAGATCGGACAGAGACGAAAGTGGCACCAATGGAAAGGCCATTCGCTCAGCTTGGGATATAGCCACCACCCGATTTTTTAAAATCGGGGTCTTCACTTTTTTTTGAAATTAGTAGAAAACTTTATTCATTTGAGTGTATCTCCCAAACTATAGATCGGACAGAGACGAAAGTGGCACCAATGGAAAGGCCATTCGCTCAGCTTGGGATATAGCCACCACCCGATTTTTTAAAAATCGGGGTCTTCACTTTTTTTTGAAATTAGTAGAAAACTTTATTCATTTGAGTGTATCTCCCAAACTATAGATCGGACAGAGACGAAAGTGGCACCAATGGAAAGGCCATTCGCTCAGCTTGGGATATAGCCACCACCCGATTTTGTTAAAATCGGGGTCTTCACTTTTTTTTGAAATTAGTAGAAAACTTTATTCATTTGAGTGTATCTCCCAAACTATAGATCGGACAGAGACGAAAGTGGCACCAATGGAAAGGCCATTCGCTCAGCTTGGGATATAGCCACCACCCGATTTTTTTAAAAATCGGGGTCTTCACTTTTTTTTGAAATTAGTAGAAAACTTTATTCATTTGAGTGTATCTCCCAAACTATAGATCGGACAGAGACGAAAGTGGCACCAATGGAAAGGCCATTCGCTCAGCTTGGGATATAGCCACCACCCGATTTTTTAAAAATCGGGGTCTTCACTTTTTTTTGAAATTAGTAGAAAACTTTATTCATTTGAGTGTATCTCCCAAACTATAGATCGGACAGAGACGAAAGTGGCACCAATGGAAAGGCCATTCGCTCAGCTTGGGATATAGCCACCACCCGATTTTTTAAAAATCGGGGTCTTCACTTTTTTTTGAAATTAGTAGAAAACTTTATTCATTTGAGTGTATCTCCCAAACTATAGATCGGACAGAGACGAAAGTGGCACCAATGGAAAGGCCATTCGCTCAGCTTGGGATATAGCCACCACCCGATTTTTTTAAAAATCGGGGTCTTCACTTTTTTTTGAAATTAGTAGAAAACTTTATTCATTTGAGTGTATCTCCCAAACTATAGATCGGACAGAGACGAAAGTGGCACCAATGGAAAGGCCATTCGCTCAGCTTGGGATATAGCCACCACCCGATTTTTTAAAAATCGGGGTCTTCACTTTTTTTGAAATTAGTAGAAAACTTTATTCATTTGAGTGTATCTCCCAAACTATAGATCGGACAGAGACGAAAGTGGCACCAATGGAAAGGCCATTCGCTCAGCTTGGATATAGCCACCACCCGATTTTTTTAAAAATCGGGGTCTTCACTTTTTTTTGAAATTAGTAGAAAACTTTATTCATTTGAGTGTATCTCCCAAACTATAGATCGGACAGAGACGAAAGTGGCACCAATGAAAGGCCATTCGCTCAGCTTGGGATATAGCCACCACCCGATTTTTTAAAAATCGGGGTCTTCACTTTTTTTGAAATTAGTAGAAAACTTTATTCATTTGAGTGTATCTCCCAAACTATAGATCGGACAGAGACGAAAGTGGCACCAATGGAAAGGCCATTCGCTCAGCTTGGGATATAGCCACCACCCGATTTTTTAAAAATCGGGGTCTTCACTTTTTTTTGAAATTAGTAGAAAACTTTATTCATTTGAGTGTATCTCCCAAACTATAGATCGGACAGAGACGAAAGTGGCACCAATGGAAAGGCCATTCGCTCAGCTTGGATATAGCCACCACCCGATTTTTTTAAAAATCGGGGTCTTCACTTTTTTTTGAAATTAGTAGAAAACTTTATTCATTTGAGTGTATCTCCCAAACTATAGATCGGACAGAGACGAAAGTGGCACCAATGGAAAGGCCATTCGCTCAGCTTGGGATATAGCCACCACCCGATTTTTTAAAAATCGGGGTCTTCACTTTTTTTTGAAATTAGTAGAAAACTTTATTCATTTGAGTGTATCTCCCAAACTATAGATCGGACAGAGACGAAAGTGGCACCAATGGAAAGGCCATTCGCTCAGCTTGGGATATAGCCACCACCCGATTTTTTAAAAATCGGGGTCTTCACTTTTTTTTGAAATTAGTAGAAAACTTTATTCATTTGAGTGTATCTCCCAAACTATAGATCGGACAGAGACGAAAGTGGCACCAATGGAAAGGCCATTCGCTCAGCTTGGGATATAGCCACCACCCGATTTTTTTAAAAATCGGGGTCTTCACTTTTTTTGAAATTAGTAGAAAACTTTATTCATTTGAGTGTATCTCCCAAACTATAGATCGGACAGAGACGAAGTGGCACCAATGGAAAGGCCATTCGCTCAGCTTGGGATATAGCCACCACCCGATTTTTTTAAAAATCGGGGTCTTCACTTTTTTTTGAAATTAGTAGAAAACTTTATTCATTTGAGTGTATCTCCCAAACTATAGATCGGACAGAGACGAAAGTGGCACCAATGGAAAGGCCATTCGCTCAGCTTGGGATATAGCCACCACCCGATTTTTTTAAAAATCGGGGTCTTCACTTTTTTTGAAATTAGTAGAAAACTTTATTCATTGAGTGTATCTCCCAAACTATAGATCGGACAGAGACGAAAGTGGCACCAATGGAAAGGCCATTCGCTCAGCTTGGGATATAGCCACCACCCGATTTTTTAAAAATCGGGGTCTTCACTTTTTTTTGAAATTAGTAGAAAACTTTATTCATTTGAGTGTATCTCCCAAACTATAGATCGGACAGAGACGAAAGTGGCACCAATGGAAAGGCCATTCGCTCAGCTTGGGATATAGCCACCACCCGATTTTTTTAAAAATCGGGGTCTTCACTTTTTTTTGAAATTAGTAGAAAACTTTATTCATTTGAGTGTATCTCCCAAACTATAGATCGGACAGAGACGAAAGTGGCACCAATGGAAAGGCCATTCGCTCAGCTTGGGATATAGCCACCACCCGATTTTTTTAAAAATCGGGGTCTTCACTTTTTTTGAAATTAGTAGAAAACTTTATTCATTTGAGTGTATCTCCCAAACTATAGATCGGACAGAGACGAAAGTGGCACCAATGGAAAGGCCATTCGCTCAGCTTGGGATATAGCCACCACCCGATTTTTTAAAAATCGGGGTCTTCACTTTTTTTTGAAATTAGTAGAAAACTTTATTCATTTGAGTGTATCTCCCAAACTATAGATCGGACAGAGACGAAAGTGGCACCAATGGAAAGGCCATTCGCTCAGCTTGGGATATAGCCACCACCCGATTTTTTTAAAAATCGGGGTCTTCACTTTTTTTTGAAATTAGTAGAAAACTTTATTCATTTGAGTGTATCTCCCAAACTATAGATCGGACAGAGACGAAAGTGGCACCAATGGAAAGGCCATTCGCTCAGCTTGGGATATAGCCACCACCCGATTTTTTAAAAATCGGGGTCTTCACTTTTTTTTGAAATTAGTAGAAAACTTTATTCATTTGAGTGTATCTCCCAAACTATAGATCGGACAGAGACGAAAGTGGCACCAATGGAAAGGCCATTCGCTCAGCTTGGGATATAGCCACCACCCGATTTTTTTAAAATCGGGGTCTTCACTTTTTTTGAAATTAGTAGAAAACTTTATTCATTTGAGTGTATCTCCCAAACTATAGATCGGACAGAGACGAAAGTGGCACCAATGGAAAGGCCATTCGCTCAGCTTGGGATATAGCCACCACCCGATTTTTTTAAAAATCGGGGTCTTCACTTTTTTTTGAAATTAGTAGAAAACTTTATTCATTTGAGTGTATCTCCCAAACTATAGATCGGACAGAGACGAAAGTGGCACCAATGGAAAGGCCATTCGCTCAGCTTGGGATATAGCCACCACCCGATTTTTTAAAAATCGGGGTCTTCACTTTTTTTTGAAATTAGTAGAAAACTTTATTCATTTGAGTGTATCTCCCAAACTATAGATCGGACAGAGACGAAAGTGGCACCAATGGAAAGGCCATTCGCTCAGCTTGGGATATAGCCACCACCCGATTTTTTTAAAAATCGGGGTCTTCACTTTTTTTTGAAATTAGTAGAAAACTTTATTCATTTGAGTGTATCTCCCAAACTATAGATCGGACAGAGACGAAAGTGGCACCAATGGAAAGGCCATTCGCTCAGCTTGGGATATAGCCACCACCCGATTTTTTAAAATCGGGGTCTTCACTTTTTTTGAAATTAGTAGAAAACTTTATTCATTTGAGTGTATCTCCCAAACTATAGATCGGACAGAGACGAAAGTGGCACCAATGGAAAGGCCATTCGCTCAGCTTGGGATATAGCCACCACCCGATTTTTTTAAAAATCGGGGTCTTCACTTTTTTTGAAATTAGTAGAAAACTTTATTCATTTGAGTGTATCTCCCAAACTATAGATCGGACAGAGACGAAAGTGGCACCAATGGAAAGGCCATTCGCTCAGCTTGGGATGTAGCCACCACCCGATTTTTTTAAAATCGGGGTCTTCACTTTTTTTTGAAATTAGTAGAAAACTTTATTCATTTGAGTGTATCTCCCAAACTATAGATCGGACAGAGACGAAAGTGGCACCAATGGAAAGGCCATTCGCTCAGCTTGGGATATAGCCACCACCCGATTTTTTTAAAAATCGGGGTCTTCACTTTTTTTTGAAATTAGTAGAAAACTTTATTCATTTGAGTGTATCTCCCAAACTATAGATCGGACAGAGACGAAAGTGGCACCAATGGAAAGGCCATTCGCTCAGCTTGGGATATAGCCACCACCCGATTTTTTTAAAAATCGGGGTCTTCACTTTTTTTGAAATTAGTAGAAAACTTTATTCATTTGAGTGTATCTCCCAAACTATAGATCGGACAGAGACGAAAGTGGCACCAATGGAAAGGCCATTCGCTCAGCTTGGGATATAGCCACCACCCGATTTTTTAAAAATCGGGGTCTTCACTTTTTTTTGAAATTAGTAGAAAACTTTATTCATTTGAGTGTATCTCCCAAACTATAGATCGGACAGAGACGAAAGTGGCACCAATGGAAAGGCCATTCGCTCAGCTTGGGATATAGCCACCACCCGATTTTTTTAAAAATCGGGGTCTTCACTTTTTTTGAAATTAGTAGAAAACTTTATTCATTTGAGTGTATCTCCCAAACTATAGATCGGACAGAGACGAAAGTGGCACCAATGGAAAGGCCATTCGCTCAGCTTGGGATATAGCCACCACCCGATTTTTTAAAAATCGGGGTCTTCACTTTTTTTTGAAATTAGTAGAAAACTTTATTCATTTGAGTGTATCTCCCAAACTATAGATCGGACAGAGACGAAAGTGGCACCAATGGAAAGGCCATTCGCTCAGCTTGGGATATAGCCACCACCCGATTTTTTTAAAAATCGGGGTCTTCACTTTTTTTTGAAATTAGTAGAAAACTTTATTCATTGAGTGTATCTCCCAAACTATAGATCGGACAGAGACGAAAGTGGCACCAATGGAAAGGCCATTCGCTCAGCGTGGGATATAGCCACCACCCGATTTTTTTAAAAATCGGGGTCTTCACTTTTTTTTGAAATTAGTAGAAAACTTTATTCATTTGAGTGTATCTCCCAAACTATAGATCGGACAGAGACGAAAGTGGCACCAATGGAAAGGCCATTCGCTCAGCTTGGGATATAGCCACCACCCGATTTTTTTAAAAATCGGGGTCTTCACTTTTTTTTGAAATTAGTAGAAAACTTTATTCATTTGAGTGTATCTCCCAAACTATAGATCGGACAGAGACGAAAGTGGCACCAATGGAAAGGCCATTCGCTCAGCTTGGGATATAGCCACCACCCGATTTTTTAAAAATCGGGGTCTTCACTTTTTTTGAAATTAGTAGAAAACTTTATTCATTTGAGTGTATCTCCCAAACTATAGATCGGACAGAGACGAAAGTGGCACCAATGGAAAGGCCATTCGCTCAGCTTGGGATATAGCCACCACCCGATTTTTTTAAAAATCGGGGTCTTCACTTTTTTTTGAAATTAGTAGAAAACTTTATTCATTTGAGTGTATCTCCCAAACTATAGATCGGACAGAGACGAAAGTGGCACCAATGGAAAGGCCATTCGCTCAGCTTGGGATGTAGCCACCACCCGATTTTTTTAAAAATCGGGGTCTTCACTTTTTTTTGAAATTAGTAGAAAACTTTATTCATTTGAGTGTATCTCCCAAACTATAGATCGGACAGAGACGAAAGTGGCACCAATGGAAAGGCCATTCGCTCAGCTTGGGATATAGCCACCACCCGATTTTTTAAAAATCGGGGTCTTCACTTTTTTTTGAAATTAGTAGAAAACTTTATTCATTTGAGTGTATCTCCCAAACTATAGATCGGACAGAGACGAAAGTGGCACCAATGGAAAGGCCATTCGCTCAGCTTGGGATATAGCCACCACCCGATTTTTTTAAAAATCGGGGTCTTCACTTTTTTTTGAAATTAGTAGAAAACTTTATTCATTTGAGTGTATCTCCCAAACTATAGATCGGACAGAGACGAAAGTGGCACCAATGGAAAGGCCATTCGCTCAGCTTGGGATATAGCCACCACCCGATTTTTTTTAAAATCGGGGTCTTCACTTTTTTTGAAATTAGTAGAAAACTTTATTCATTTGAGTGTATCTCCCAAACTATAGATCGGACAGAGACGAAGTGGCACCAATGGAAAGGCCATTCGCTCAGCGTGGGATATAGCCACCACCCGATTTTTTTAAAAATCGGGGTCTTCACTTTTTTTTGAAATTAGTAGAAAACTTTATTCATTTGAGTGTATCTCCCAAACTATAGATCGGACAGAGACGAAAGTGGCACCAATGGAAAGGCCATTCGCTCAGCTTGGGATATAGCCACCACCCGATTTTTTTAAAAATCGGGGTCTTCACTTTTTTTTGAAATTAGTAGAAAACTTTATTCATTTGAGTGTATCTCCCAAACTATAGATCGGACAGAGACGAAAGTGGCACCAATGGAAAGGCCATTCGCTCAGCGTGGGATATAGCCACCACCCGATTTTTTTAAAAATCGGGGTCTTCACTTTTTTTTGAAATTAGTAGAAAACTTTATTTATTTGAGTGTATCTCCCAAACTATAGATCGGACAGAGACGAAAGTGGCACCAATGGAAAGGCCATTCGCTCAGCTTGGGATATAGCCACCACCCGATTTTTTTAAAAATCGGGGTCTTCACTTTTTTTTGAAATTAGTAGAAAACTTTATTCATTTGAGTGTATCTCCCAAACTATAGATCGGACAGAGACGAAAGTGTCACCAATGGAAAGGCCATTCGCTCAGCTTGGGATATAGCCACCACCCGATTTTTTTAAAAATCGGGGTCTTCACTTTTTTTTGAAATTAGTAGAAAACTTTATTCATTTGAGTGTATCTCCCAAACTATAGATCGGACAGAGACGAAAGTGGCACCAATGGAAAGGCCATTCGCTCAGCTTGGGATATAGCCACCACCCGATTTTTTTAAAAATCGGGGTCTTCACTTTTTTTTTAAATTAGTAGAAAACTTTATTCATTTGAGTGTATCTCCCAAACTATAGATCGGACAGAGACGAAAGTGTCACCAATGGAAAGGCCATTCGCTCAGCTTGGGATATAGCCACCACCCGATTTTTTTAAAAATCGGGGTCTTCACTTTATTTTGAAATTAGTAGAAAACTTTATTCATTTGAGTGTATCTCCCAAACTATAGATCGGACAGAGACGAAAGTGGCACCAATGGAAAGGCCATTCGCTCAGCTTGGGATGTAGCCACCACCCGATTTTTTTTAAAAATCGGGGTCTTCACTTTTTTTTGAAATTAGTAGAAAACTTTATTCATTTGAGTGTATCTCCCAAACTATAGATCGGACAGAGACGAAAGTGGCACCAATGGAAAGGCCATTCGCTCAGCTTGGGATATAGCCACCACCCGATTTTTTTAAAAATCGGGGTCTTCACTTTTTTTTGAAATTAGTAGAAAACTTTATTCATTTGAGTGTATCTCCCAAACTATAGATCGGACAGAGACGAAAGTGGCACCAATGGAAAGGCCATTCGCTCAGCTTGGGATATAGCCACCACCCGATTTTTTTTAAAAATCGGGGTCTTCACTTTTTTTTGAAATTAGTAGAAAACTTTATTCATTTGAGTGTATCTCCCAAACTATAGATCGGACAGAGACGAAAGTGGCACCAATGGAAAGGCCATTCGCTCAGCGTGGGATATAGCCACCACCCGATTTTTTTAAAAATCGGGGTCTTCACTTTTTTTTGAAATTAGTAGAAAACTTTATTCATTTGAGTGTATCTCCCAAACTATAGATCGGACAGAGACGAAAGTGGCACCAATGGAAAGGCCATTCGCTCAGCTTGGGATATAGCCACCACCCGATTTTTTGAAAAATCGGGGTCTTCACTTTTTTTTGAAATTAGTAGAAAACTTTATTCATTTGAGTGTATCTCCCAAACTATAGATCGGACAGAGACGAAAGTGGCACCAATGGAAAGGCCATTCGCTCAGCTTGGGATATAGCCACCACCCGATTTTTTTAAAAATCGGGGTCTTCACTTTTTTTTGAAATTAGTAGAAAACTTTATTCATTTGAGTGTATCTCCCAAACTATAGATCGGACAGAGACGAAAGTGGCACCAATGGAAAGGCCATTCGCTCAGCTTGGGATATAGCCACCACCCGATTTTTTTAAAAATCGGGGTCTTCACTTTTTTTTGAAATTAGTAGAAAACTTTATTCATTTGAGTGTATCTCCCAAACTATAGATCGGACAGAGACGAAAGTGGCACCAATGGAAAGGCCATTCGCTCAGCGTGGGATATAGCCACCACCCGATTTTTTTAAAAATCGGGGTCTTCATTTTTTTTTGAAATTAGTAGAAAACTGTATTCATTTGAGTGTATCTCCCAAACTATAGATCGGACAGAGACGAAAGTGGCACCAATGGAAAGGCCATTCGCTCAGCTTGGGATATAGCCACCACCCGATTTTTTTAAAAATCGGGGTCTTCACTTTTTTTTGAAATTAGTAGAAAACTTTATTCATTTGAGTGTATCTCCCAAACTATAGATCGGACAGAGACGAAAGTGTCACCAATGGAAAGGCCATTCGCTCAGCTTGGGATATAGCCACCACCCGATTTTTTTAAAAATCGGGGTCTTCACTTTTTTTTTAAATTAGTAGAAAACTTTATTCATTTGAGTGTATCTCCCAAACTATAGATCGGACAGAGACGAAAGTGGCACCAATGGAAAGGCCATTCGCTCAGCTTGGGATATAGCCACCACCCGATTTTTTTAAAAATCGGGGTCTTCACTTTTTTTTGAAATTAGTAGAAAACTTTATTCATTTGAGTGTATCTCCCAAACTATAGATCGGACAGAGACGAAAGTGGCACCAATGGAAAGGCCATTCGCTCAGCTTGGGATATAGCCACCACCCGATTTTTTTAAAAATCGGGGTCTTCACTTTTTTTTGAAATTAGTAGAAAACTTTATTCATTTGAGTGTATCTCCCAAACTATAGATCGGACAGAGACGAAAGTGGCACCAATGGAAAGGCCATTCGCTCAGCTTGGGATGTAGCCACCACCCGATTTTTTTAAAAATCGGGGTCTTCACTTTTTTTTGAAATTAGTAGAAAACTTTATTCATTTGAGTGTATCTCCCAAACTATAGATCGGACAGAGACGAAAGTGGCACCAATGGAAAGGCCATTCGCTCAGCTTGGGATATAGCCACCACCCGATTTTTTTAAAAATCGGGGTCTTCACTTTTTTTTGAAATTAGTAGAAAACTTTATTCATTTGAGTGTATCTCCCAAACTATAGATCGGACAGAGACGAAAGTGGCACCAATGGAAAGGCCATTCGCTCAGCTTGGGATATAGCCACCACCCGATTTTTTTAAAAATCGGGGTCTTCACTTTTTTTTGAAATTAGTAGAAAACTTTATTCATTTGAGTGTATCTCCCAAACTATAGATCGGACAGAGACGAAAGTGGCACCAATGGAAAGGCCATTCGCTCAGCTTGGGATATAGCCACCACCCGATTTTTTTAAAAATCGGGGTCTTCACTTTTTTTTTAAATTAGTAGAAAACTTTATTCATTTGAGTGTATCTCCCAAACTATAGATCGGACAGAGACGAAAGTGTCACCAATGGAAAGGCCATTCGCTCAGCTTGGGATATAGCCACCACCCGATTTTTTTAAAAATCGGGGTCTTCACTTTTTTTTGAAATTAGTAGAAAACTTTATTCATTTGAGTGTATCTCCCAAACTATAGATCGGACAGAGACGAAAGTGGCACCAATGGAAAGGCCATTCGCTCAGCTTGGGACATAGCCACCACCCGATTTTTTTAAAAATCGGGGTCTTCACTTTTTTTTGAAATTAGTAGAAAACTTTATTCATTTGAGTGTATCTCCCAAACTATAGATCGGACAGAGACGAAAGTGGCACCAATGGAAAGGCCATTCGCTCAGCTTGGGATATAGCCACCACCCGATTTTTTTAAAAATCGGGGTCTTCACTTTTTTTTGAAATTAGTAGAAAACTTTATTCATTTGAGTGTATCTCCCAAACTATAGATCGGACAGAGACGAAAGTGGCACCAATGGAAAGGCCATTCGCTCAGCTTGGGATATAGCCACCACCCGATTTTTTTTAAAAATCGGGGTCTTCACTTTTTTTTGAAATTAGTAGAAAACTTTATTCATTTGAGTGTATCTCCCAAACTATAGATCGGACAGAGACGAAAGTGGCACCAATGGAAAGGCCATTCGCTCAGCGTGGGATATAGCCACCACCCGATTTTTTTAAAAATCGGGGTCTTCACTTTTTTTTGAAATTAGTAGAAAACTTTATTCATTTGAGTGTATCTCCCAAACTATAGATCGGACAGAGACGAAAGTGGCACCAATGGAAAGGCCATTCGCTCAGCTTGGGATATAGCCACCACCCGATTTTTTGAAAAATCGGGGTCTTCACTTTTTTTTGAAATTAATAGAAAACTTTATTCATTTGAGTGTATCTCCCAAACTATAGATCGGACAGAGACGAAAGTGGCACCAATGGAAAGGCCATTCGCTCAGCTTGGGATATAGCCACCACCCGATTTTTTTAAAAATCGGGGTCTTCACTTTTTTTTGAAATTAGTAGAAAACTTTATTCATTTGAGTGTATCTCCCAAACTATAGATCGGACAGAGACGAAAGTGGCACCAATGGAAAGGCCATTCGCTCAGCTTGGGATATAGCCACCACCCGATTTTTTTAAAAATCGGGGTCTTCACTTTTTTTTGAAATTAATAGAAAACTTTATTCATTTGAGTGTATCTCCCAAACTATAGATCGGACAGAGACGAAAGTGGCACCAATGGAAAGGCCATTCGCTCAGCGTGGGATATAGCCACCACCCGATTTTTTTAAAAATCGGGGTCTTCACTTTTTTTTGAAATTAGTAGAAAACTTTATTCATTTGAGTGTATCTCCCAAACTATAGATCGGACAGAGACGAAAGTGCCACCAATGGAAAGGCCATTCGCTCAGCTTGGGATATAGCCACCACCCGATTTTTTTAAAAATCGGGGTCTTCACTTTTTTTTGAAATTAGTAGAAAACTTTATTCATTTGAGTGTATCTCCCAAACTATAGATCGGACAGAGACGAAAGTGTCACCAATGGAAAGGCCATTCGCTCAGCTTGGGATATAGCCACCACCCGATTTTTTTAAAAATCGGGGTCTTCACTTTTTTTTGAAATTAGTAGAAAACTTTATTCATTTGAGTGTATCTCCCAAACTATAGATCGGACAGAGACGAAAGTGGCACCAATGGAAAGGCCATTCGCTCAGCTTGGGATATAGCCACCACCCGATTTTTTTAAAAATCGGGGTCTTCACTTTTTTTTGAAATTAGTAGAAAACTTTATTCATTTGAGTGTATCTCCCAAACTATAGATCGGACAGAGACGAAAGTGGCACCAATGGAAAGGCCATTCGCTCAGCTTGGGATATAGCCACCACCCGATTTTTTGAAAAATCGGGGTCTTCACTTTTTTTTGAAATTAGTAGAAAACTTTATTCATTTGAGTGTATCTCCCAAACTATAGATCGGACAGAGACGAAAGTGGCACCAATGGAAAGGCCATTCGCTCAGCTTGGGATATAGCCACCACCCGATTTTTTTAAAAATCGGGGTCTTCACTTTTTTTTGAAATTAGTAGAAAACTTTATTCATTTGAGTGTATCTCCCAAACTATAGATCGGACAGAGACGAAAGTGGCACCAATGGAAAGGCCATTCGCTCAGCTTGGGAAATTTGAATTTTTCTAGCTACTCTATCCAATTTTGACAAAAAGCTATTTTATACAAAAATAATAATTAATTTCTGTTCCACAAAAAATTTTTTAAATGCAAATCAATTCTTTTATATCTTTTAAAATGTTAAATGAAAATGAAAATAATTTTTTAAGTAGAAAATCTAACATATTAGTATCAAGACATCAGAAGTACACAAAACCCTGATCGTATAAGATGATATGCTGTGGGTGAGGGCTTTTATCAAATGTTAATAAAAAGTTGTGTGGAACTATTAAAGAGTTAATTTTTACTTTATAACCTTTCCCCAGCCATCATTTATACTATACTACCCTACTTAAGGACATTACTTAGATACCTGCCTGGTGACTTTTTTTGTCCAGTACAAGCCAGTAGCGTCAGTATTCAGCGCAGCAATGTGTATAAGAAGAAAAACGAGTATGAGTAAATTTGATTTTTCACTAGCTACACTATCCAATTTTGACAAGCATTATTATATATTTAGAAAAAACATTTACATTTACATTTTCAAATTAATCTCTTCTCACAAAAACATTTTATTAAACTAAATTTAAATTATTATTATAAAACCAGTTTCAAGATGATATTATTACAAAAATTGTTTAGACCAGAATATGAAAATATGTACAAAAACCCTAATCGTATAAAATGATGTGTTGTGGGTAAGAGTTCTTGATATTTGTATAAAAAATTTTTTTTATTTGGAATATAAAAGAATTAATTTTTACTTATGAAAAAACTTTTTCCATCATTTTATACTGAACTACCCTACTTACGAACATTACTTAGATACCTGCCTGGTGACTATTTTGTCCAGTAACTAGTTACGTCAGTATATAGTGCAGCAATGTGTATAAGACAGTATCAATATAAGCAAAATTTAAACTTTTTAGATTGCAAAGAATAATAATAAACAAAGCAATAAACGGTTATTTTGTCTTATTAACATCTAGTACACACCTCTGACACTAAGTCCCCGTTGTTATGTAAGTGAAAGGTTCGTATGGTTATTGGTCAGTCGATACAAAAACCGTAAAATATTTGTATCCGGTATCGTCGATGAGCAAACTCCACCCTACCCCTCATCTAATAATGACAATCCTTGGGCTATCTATACGTATCAGTCAAGAATGCCTAACAAAGAAGTACTATGATAGAACTATTATAATGATGGTTTTTTTACAGTGTGTATGTGTACAAACCAAGTGTATAAAATATATCTCATCATACACCCAATGTGCACCCACAGACACTATACATGATAAAACCAACATATCCTTCGGAATGTTAAAATAAAATATTTATATGTTATAACTTACCTACACACTGATTCCCATTGAGAATAATATAGAAGTTCGAAAAAATTTTTTGAAAAAAGTTTTGAAATAATTTTTGCAAAAAATCCAAACAACGATATGCCCCAATCAGAACCATGGACTTGTTAAATACACAACTATCATATATATATGTAAGAATGTGAAGAATATATATTGTTAATTTTATCATATTTTTGGTTGAACGCTAAGAATAGTAATTGTATAGAATTACATATTATATTTACATCTATCTGTATGAACACACACTTCCATTTCACAAAAAACCCCGCCAACTCACATTCACAGTCATAATGTATAAACTTTTATTAACTGATAAAAAACAAAGATTTCATTGACAAACTAGTGACCCAAATACCCCCCCCCCGTTTTTGATGATAGTGTTTTATTTCTATAAGATCTCAATTTGGGAAAAAACAACAATGTCGTATTGCAATGCGGATACCAAAAAAATTTTTTAAGTTATTGATGGACAAAATAAGCAATAATTGGTGATTTGTGTCAACTGGTTTAGTTGTTGATCTGAAACATCTACTGTATACTTAGCCAGCGACCATTTTTGTTGGCTGCTGCTACAGTTTATTGCTGGTGTTTTTTCGTTATGAATATAATCCATTTATGGCGTGCTTGATAACAAGGATGAAATTTATTCGTGAACATCAAATTGCCTGTGATTTTTTGAAAATCAAAGTAAAATATTCCATATGTTTTTCTTGCAAACATAAGATGTACACGTGCTATAGTGTAAAGGGTTGTTTTTTAATCTATGCTCAGTATGTGCTTATGGAGTATTGGCTTGATCATGAATATGATCTGACAATATATGAAGTAAGTAAACCCTTAATATGAAACGTTGAATTTTGTTTGTTGTTCAGCGCTTTTTCACTATCATGTTATTCATAAACATTCCCAGCCAACTTGGGATGTAGATAGCTAAGTAGAGAATGTATCGTGTTGAATGAATTCTAACACAATTAGTTAATTGGATATTAGATTAAAAAGCTTCCAATCAGATGATAGACAATTCCAGAGTTAGATACCTATTCGAAAAAATGTTTATTATTTTTAAAGCTTCCATTTTTGAACACGACTTGGTCAAGAAGAAGATTTTTAGAGTTTTTTCGCATTATTTTTATTCAAAATAATTCATTATAAAAGTTATGATTTGTGGATAGATAACTGTCGGATTTTTATCACAGTTTTTAATGTTTTGATACATTCAATACGTATTTTTTAGGATAAAATGCTTCATAAAGAGTTTCTATAGTAGTTTTTAGTTATAGTTGATTTTTTGGATGTAGAACCTGAGTACAACCTTTACTAGTTTATTGGATTACTGACATTACTAACTGATTAATATATGACATGATCAGCCGAGTAAATTTTTGTATTTTAATTAGAAATTATGTTAGCTATTGCTGAATAAATAGATTTTTGACATGCGAAACTGAATAAATTTTGTATTTTAATTAAAGTTATGTTAATTAATTAAAAAAATTAAAAAAATTAAAAAAGCACAAAAATAATGTGATTTTTATCATTGAAAATGTCAAATTAGGACTTTTCCATACAAGAGAAACCAATATCCAGATCTGGCGAAAGCTTGTGAACGACCAATAGGTTTTTGGAGAATAAGAATATCCTCACAAATACACTATTGGAAACAACAAGCAGGCTGCACAGGCTCTGAATACGTATTTTAGTTGTTTCTTGGCAATGAAGACCACACGTATCTAGAACGGAATATCTTATAAAGAGTCTCATAATTATAGACGATTCACAATGCCAAAACCTCATTAGCCTATACAATGAAATTTAGATATGACCTATGCTGACCTATTAGATTCCTGGTATGACTGATTAGGTAAGATATATGTTTACATTTCAAATTTACGTTAACATTATACATGGATCAACAACAAAAATGTGATTTTTTATCATTGAGAATGTCAAAATAAGACTTTTCCATACAAGAGAAACCAATATCTAGATCTGGCGAAAGTTTGTGAACGACCAATAGGTTTTTGGAGAATAAAGTATTCTCACAAATACACTATTTGAAACAACAAACAGGCTGCACAGGCTCTGAATACGTATTTTAGTTGTTTCTTGGCGATGAAGACCACACGTATCTAGAACGGAATATCTTATAAAGAGTCTCATAATTATAGACGATTCACAATGCCAAAACCTCATTAGCCTATACAATGAAATTTAGATATGACCTATGCTGATCTATTAGATTCCTGGTATGACTGATTAGGTAAGATATATGTTTACATTTCAAAGTTACGTTAACATTATACATGGATCAACAACAAAAACTGTGATTTTTTATCATTGAGAATGTCAAAATAAGATTTTTCCATACAAGAGAAACCAATATCTAGATCTGGCGAAAGTTTGTGAACGACCAATAGGTTTTTGGAGAATAAAGTA
Source organism: Tetanocera ferruginea (assembly GCA_958299015.1). Classification (NCBI taxonomy): domain Eukaryota; kingdom Metazoa; phylum Arthropoda; class Insecta; order Diptera; family Sciomyzidae; genus Tetanocera; species Tetanocera ferruginea. The sequence goes on along the minus strand of CATQJF010000025.1, from coordinate 155,220 downwards.
TTCTCACAAATACACTATTTGAAACAACAAACAGGCTGCACAGGCTCTGAATACGTATTTTAGTTGTTTCTTGGCGATGAAGACCACACGTATCTAGAACGGAATATCTTATAAAGAGTCTCATAATTATAGACGATTCACAATGCCAAAAACCTCATTAGCCTAATACAATGAAATTAAGATATGACCTATGCTGATCTAATAGATTCCTGGTATGACTGATTAGGTAAGATATATGTTTACATTTCAAAGTTACGTTAACATTATACATGGATCAACAACAAATAATGTGATTTTTTATCATTGAAATTGTCAAAAATAAGACTTTTCCATATAAGAGAAACCAATATCTAGATCTGGCGAAAGCTTGTGAACGACCAATAGGTTTTTGGAGAATAAATATTCTCACAAATACACTATTTGAAACAACAAGCAGGCTGCACAGGCTCTGAATACGTATTTTAGTTGTTTCTTGGCGATGAAGACCACACGTATCTAGAACGGAATATCTTATAAAGAGTCTCATAATTATAGACGATTCACAATGTTAAAACCTCATTGGCCTATACAATGGAATTTAGATATGACCTATGCTGATCTATTAGATTCCTGGTATGACTGATTAGGTAAGATATATGTTTACTTTTCAAAGTTACGTTAACATTATATATGGATCAACATCAAATAATGTGATTTTTATCATTGAAAATGTCAAAGTAGGACTTTTCCATACAAGAGAAACCCATATCTAGATCTGGCGAAGGCTTGTGAACGACCAATAGGTTTTTGGAGAGTAAAATTATTCTCGCAAATACACTATTTGGAACAACAAGCAGGCTGCACAGGCTCTGAATACGTATTTTAGTTGTTTCTTGGCGATGAAGACCACACGTATCTAGAACGGTGTATCTTGTAAAGAGTCCCACAATAATAAACAATTCACAATGTCAAAAACTTCATTAGCCTATACAGTGAAATTCAGATATGACCTATGCTGATCCATTAGATTCCTGGTAATGACTGATTAGGTAAGGTATATGTTTACGTTTTAAGGTTACGTTAACTTATACATGGATCAACAAAATAAAAATAATGTGATTCTTTATCATCAACAATGTCAAAGTAAGATTTTTCTTTATAAGAGAAACCATATCTAGATCTGGCGAATGCTTGTAACCGACCAATAGGTTTTTGAAGAATAACAATATTCTTACAAATACACTATTTGAAACAACAAGCAGGCTGCACAGGCTCTGAATACGTATTTTAGTTGTTTCTTGGCGATGAAGACCACACGTATCTAGAACAGAATATCTTATAAAGTGTCTCACAGTTATAAACAATTCTCGATGCCAAAAAACTCATTAGCCTATATATTGAAATTTAAATATGACCTATGCTGATCTATTGCTTCCTGGTCTGTTTGATTGAATAAGATTTACGATTTTATTCTAAATATAAAGTTAACCTATTTATGGAGAATAAAAACAATGTGATTTCACAATCGATGTATTTTCAAAGTTACGTTAATTTCTATATGGAGCATTAAAATAAAAATAAAAATATATATACACAATGTGACTTCTACCATCGACAATGTCAAAAATAAGACTTATCTGTATAAGAGTAAAAACCATATCTAGATCTGGCGAATGCTCATGAACGACAAATAGGTTTTTGAAGAATAACAAAATTCTTACAAATACACTATTTGCAACAATAAGCAGGCTGCACAGGCTCTGAATACGTATTTTAGTTGTTTCTTGGCGATGAAGTCCACACGTATCTAGAACAGAATCTCTTATAAAGAGTCCCATAGTTATAAACAATTCTCGATGCCAAAAAACCAAACTATCTTCATATACTGACATTCTTAGATATGCTGATCTTCTAGACTCCTGGTGTGTCTGTTTAGGTAAGATATTTGTATTTTCATTTTTACAGATACGTTGATTTATAATTGGAGCAATAATATACTGTGATTTTTTATCATTAATAATGTCAGAAATAAGACTTCTCTCAATAAGAGTATACCGTATCTAGATCTGGCGAATGCTTGTGAACGTGAAATAGGTTTTTGAAGGATGATAAAATGCTTACAAATACGCTATTTGAAACAACAAGCAGGCTGCACAGGCTCTGAATACGTATTTTAGTTGTTTCTTGGCGATGAAGTCCACACGTATCTAGAACAGAACACTCTACAAAGAGTCGCCACAATTACAAACAATTCTCGATGTCAACAACCACTAGTCTATAAAATTATATTCAGATATGACCTATGCTGAATTTATACGATTTCTGGTATAACTGATTGAGTGAGTTACTTTGTTTATATTTTAAAGTTATGTTAACTAATTAACCCCTTTAACCAATAGACTTTTTCTTAAATGTATTATAAAGAGAGAAAAAAGGAAAAGAAAACCACAAAAATGTCATAAATTCCCTTGTACCAGCTACATATGATTTAGTTCTTAATAGTTTTTTTGTATGTTAAACAAACTTGTATAGTCAACGCTCTTTTAATTTTCAGTAGTTCATATAATTTTATTTCATATTGTATATCATATAGAATCATAATAATTATAATTAATTTTAACCTATTTAGCATTTTTTACATTAATTCTCAGTATACCATTTTTTATATCATCAATTACTTGCAAATTTTTCCTACTCGTGTAAACACAGCCTAATACCTTGTGTATTATACCATGTACATTATACTCAACTTGTATAAAAAACATACAAGGTAGAACATACCTCACATAATATAACATTTTTTAGCGCCAATCAATTAAAAATTCTGCACCTAGCTAAAAACCATCATTCTAAAAAGAAAATTCGCTATAATATCGTTCTTCAACTTACACACACTATCACCCATACGAAAAACATTACTATCAATCTCATAAAACATCCATACGCTCAATCTGCCCGTAATTTTACAGAAAAAACACATTACACCACCATTAACAGCAAAAATAACGTTGCCTCTCAGATCCGTCACACAATTTGATCATCTTCTATTGATACATAAAATCTGCCAGATCTCTAGATTAGAAACTGCCTCATCGTAGCCACTCACCTTAGAGCTCACGTCTACCTCATCTAGTGGTCATACATCACGGCCAGCCCACCACTTAATGATCAATCTGCTCTTTACATTCCAGCCTCCCAGAGTATCTCCGCACCACCATTTCACGAAGCCATCACTTCTGTTTCCGTCTTCATTAAAGGTAAAGATTATACATACTTATTGAGCGCGTTATCCATTTACCTTCAACTATCACATCATTCATGACTTTTCATCATCCTGTATCACAGCTTTCCTGGAGTGCCCAAATCCAATTAGCAACAATTACGACAACATCAACAATAACAACAACAGCAACTACATTTTATCAATACAAAATAAATAAACCAAAGACCAATCATTCTAGCCATTTTTGTGGTTTCTAATAAGGTAAAAAATTTTTTCATCCACTATAAATCTATAAATTCTATCTTCTCACAGCCACCCCCATAACTTTCACTTTACATCAATACTCAAATCGTTTGCTCACTTCAGTTTCTCGATCGTTTCCTCACCATTACTTCTTATAGCTCTTACCCTCGTTGTTGTTTCCACAAAGGTAAAATATATTTCATTAAACGCATTCTCCACCCCCTTCATTCAATCACAGCCTCTTTTTTGAACTTACAAACAACAATAACAATATTATCACTAAAAACGAATACGTACAACAACCCTAAAAACATACCTGGAACAATTACTCTGTTCACCTGTGCGCCATATATAGGTATAACTTATATTCTTATTTATTGTAGATCTATAAATGTCTGATATTCTCTCAGCTGTTAGCCTGCATTTTGTCTTTCATGTTTTCCCGAAGAGCAACTATATTCAACACTGCTAACTAAAACCATTGGAACTACCTCCCACCTTACCATCTGTAACCCATGAAAGACCCACCCCTATATACTTTTAAATAGTCATCTTGAGTTGATGTTTCATAATCAGGTAACGAACTATAATTCACATTTTATTATAGTATCGTTTTTATTAACAAAATCTTTTTATTTACAGCACGTAGCATGAACTAAGGAACCAATCGAAACATACACATCAGAATAACACCCACAACTCACGTTTCTATTTTACTACCTGTTAAATATTCGGCTAATTCGGACACGATTATAGGTAGCTAGATAATATTATGTCAAAGAAAATGAACTTATCAACCAAATAATATTTTGACCAATTGGCTAGTTTTTTATATTTCGTTCATTCTTCTTCTGGGTTTTGTTCCTCAATTTCTACATGTTTTCTATATATGTATACCTAATATATAATCTAACAATAATGTCACTAGCTGGAAGAAGGATTATGTTGTTGCATTCTTTGTTGAGCGTAAAGAAAAATATGAGAAGAAAAACCTTTTTAAATACATGAAGCATCAATATGTTAAGATTTGCAAAAAGAAGAATGAGAGAGCATAAAGGGTGACAAAAATGTTTCTCTTTTTGTTTTTTCAATCTCTCGTTGAAGTCATTTTTAACTTGTCGCTGTTTTAAGTGTTTGATATACAATTTTTACATGATGTGTCTGAAAATAGCAATCAGAGTATTTATGTCAAATTGCATTATTAGTTTTTTAAGGATTATAAAAAACACGTAAAAATTGATGTTTAGCGTTTTGTTCTCTTGATAGTCATTAATTTCAGTGCTTCAGAGTGGATATTTCAAATGAACTGTTGTCGTCTTAAAATTGTTATGTTGTTTCAGAATTCCTCCTCTCTCTCCCAATTCTTCACCCCTGTACATATGGACTAGTGCCCCATGTAACCGCAATTATAAATAACCACGACTCGTTTTTATTAAGTCGTAAAAATATATCGTAAATTATATATTTGCAAACACAACATGCATCATGAAATGCTTGAAGAATATTTTTGAAGAATATTTTTTTGATATATGTTTAAGAACAATCTATATTATTTTTAGTTAAGTGACTCTTTAAATAAGTTAATGCATGCACATGTTGTATGTGCTCTCGTCTGCAATGTGTGTTCATGTAGTTTTCCTTTGTTATGTTGTTTGTATTGCAAACAATAGAGTGTGCCCACTATTAGTACAGATGTCAATTATTGGTGTTGGAGTTTTATAATTAATATGTGTCTTCATTAATTAGCGTGATAAGTAAATAATGTGTATCGATTGACCTTGTTGGTGGTTACAAATAATATGATTTATCACACATAGGTGGCAGCTATTTTTGTCATTTTTTAACTTCACATTCAGATGTTGTTATTTTTGTCGTATGTGTGGCGACTCTGTGAGCCACCTACATGTCACTTATTCCAAGAGATCGACTTTTAATATGATATGGCAACACTGCCTTTTTGACTTTTTATTATTACCTTTCTTACTTTGTTCTTTTTACAATTAACTTCTTTGTGCTATGTATTTAATAGTAATTAATAAATTTAAGTATTATTAAAACACTGTTTGTATTAATAATACCAAAGTGGTGACCCCGACTTCGGCCAATAGGCTGATATTACAAAATACATCTTAAGTAGCATAGCAAACAACAGGTGTGTAAAGCATAGCGAACAAGCACAAAGCAGCAGGCCAGCGAAGCGTCAAATTCTTGCGAACTTTCTCGAACATCGAAACACAAACACACATCCTATCCAGAATTTAGGATAAGCATAGAAGAGATAAAAAAAAGGTTATGCGAAGCGGCCGTTACGAGTTGCGTTCAAAAGGTATAAGTTCAAGTGATAGTGAAATGGCTCAACAAGATGATGAGATAAAACAGCAACTGCAAACTGTGCAGAATAGTATTGAATTGCTACAAAACGCATACGCACCAGCAATATCACGTGCAAACTGGCAACGCATGCACGTTCCTCATTTCAACAAAGAAAACCCACAACTATGGTTTGCTCAACTAGAGAGATCCTTTCGACTCAGTGATGTCAATAACGACGCCGACAAATTTGACTGGGTCACTATACATCTAGAGCACGACGTTATACTCTGCGTAGAAGACCTTGTCACGCATCCACCCACTGAAAATCGGTATGAAACACTCAAATTAAGGCTATTGGCAAAATACTCTGAATCAGCAGAGAGTAAGCTGCGACGTTTGCTGCAGGGAGGAGGAACAGCTGGTATGAAACCGACTGAAATATTGTCGCATATGAAACGTCTTGCACCTGATCCTGGTAGTGCTGCAGTTATTCGAACATTGTTCATGGGACAAATGCCAGACTCTGTCCGTCCCTTGCTAACTGTATGGAAGGAGGATAATCTCGACCAATTGGCACATGTCGCTGATAAGATGCTAGAAGCAGTCAACTCAAACTCGATTTACATGTTGTCGGCTCAGCCAATTACACCAGCTTCTTCAACAGCTACAATCAATGCAATTTCGAGTGACAGCATGTCTCTCTCTGAGATTTCCGCTTCTCTTCAGGCACTGTCTGTATCCGTCCAAAAAATTCAAGGTGAGCTTAAACATCTTAAACAGAGTTCTAAACAACGATCTTCTTCCAGAGCTCGTTCACCTAAGCACAACTCATTAGAAGCAGGCAATGCACCAGAATCGAATATGTGCTATTATCATGCTAAATTTGGCGATAAGGCACGCACTTGTCGTCCAAATTGTGTTCATTTCAAGACGTCAAACTAGAGCGGCTGCCGTCAGTAAAGCTGATTGGCGGCAGCGACAACATAAACAGCTATGTTACAAACCAATCTATCGACGCTCTTCATGAAACACGACTTCATATCTATGATCGCCGCAATCGCTTGCAATTTCTGGTTGATTCTGGTTCAGTGGTTTCTGTCATTCCGCGCGACATGGTCAATATGAAGTTCAAAGCCAATGTACTTCAACTGTATGCTGCAAATCAAACTGTTATTCAAACTTACGGCAACCACGTACTCCAACTGGATTTAGGCCTTCGGCGAGCATTCAAATGGTCATTTATCGTAGCAGATATTCAAACCGCAATAATTGGTGCGGATTTTCTCACTAAGTTTAATTTATTGATAGACTTAAAACAGCACCGACTTATAGACACAGCCACTGGTTTAACCACTCGCGGCAATCTGGCAGACACCACCGAATTCGCCATTTCGACAGTAAATAACGCCAACGATTTCAGAGGGCTGCTGACGCAGTTTGTAGACATCACGAAATCAACTGACAGGCTCGACGACAATGGCATTTATTCCCATAATGTTGAACACTACATCGAAACAAAAGGAAATCCTATTGCCGATCGTGCACGGCGTCTTTCTGGTGAAAAACTTTCCACTGCCAAGGATGAAATCAACTTTTTACTCGACCAAGGCATTTGCCGGCCATCAAAAAGTCCTTGGGCCAGCCCACTTCATATGGTGGCCAAAAAAACTGGTGGTTGGCGCGCTTGCGGTGATTACCGTAAATTAAATGCGATAACAGTTCCTGATCGCTATCCAATTTCCCACATCCACGATTTTTCGGAAAAGCTTCATGGAAAACGGTTTTTTTCTACAATAGATTTAGTTCGCGCATATTACCAGATTCCGATGGCGAAGAATGATATTGAAAAAACTGCCGTATGCACACCGTTTGGATTATTCGAATTTTTATATATGCCGTTTGGTTTAAAAAACGCCACACAAACTTTTCAGCGTTTTATGAACAGTATTTTTAAAGGAATCAATTTTGTTTACATATACATAGACGACATTCTCGTCATGTCCACCTCGGCAGACGAGCATGAAGAACATCTTCGCACCGTTTTTTCTATACTTCGACAACATGGTTTGACTATTAACGCAAATAAGTGCCAATTTGGTAAACAGGAAGTAGTCTTTCTCAGTTACGTCATCAATGGTGATGGATTACGTCCACCCATGGAACGAATAGAAGCTGTTACGAATTATGCGCGACCAGATACTGTTTGCGATCTTAGCAGATTTCTTGGATTCATTAATTATTATCGACGATGTATTCCTCATGCTTCGGAGCTTCAAGCGCACCTCAACGAATACACTCGTAACATGAAAAAAAACGATAAACGCTTAGTCAAATGGACTTCCGAAGCACTTCAAGCTTTTGAAAATTGTAAGCGCAGTTTAGCCAACGCAACGTTACTTGCACATCCTGCTCCAGATGCAAAACTGGCTTTGGTGTGCGACGCTTCAAATTCTGCAATTGGTGCAGCGTTAGAGCAATTGGTCAATAACACTTGGCAGCCACTTGGGTTTTTTTCGAGAAAACTAAGCAATACTGAGAAAAATTATTCAACGTATGATAGGGAACTCCTAGCTATATACGACGCCATACGCTATTTTAAACATATGCTAGAGGCTCGAGTTTTCGTCATCAAAACGGATCACAAACCACTCATACATGCCTTCACACAAAAACCTGAGAAAGCATCACCTCGCCAATTGCGGCATTTGGATTTCATATCTCAATTTTCGACCACTATTATTCACGTCTCTGGAACTGCAAATATCGTAGCAGACGCGCTATCACGTCTAAATTCTATTTCAATGCCTACCAGCGTAAGTTATGCAGAACTTGCTGAGGCACAAGCTGAAGATGAGGAGCTGATAACGCTTTTACAAGGAAGCACATCACTTAAGCTACAAATCGTACATTTTGATAGCAACTCCGTTCACTGTGACATCTCTACGGGACACCTGCGTCCTTATGTACCAAAAAAACTACGCTTCAACATTTTTGCATTGTTCCATGGCTTGTCTCATCCAAGTGGCAGAGCAACGCTTCAACAGCTTTGTAAAAAATATGTGTGGCCATCTATGCGAAAAGATGTCGCAACCTGGGCAAAGACTTGCATACCATGCCAGCGTGCTAAAATACATAAGCACAATTCTTTTTTGCCCAAAAAAATCGACATGCCAGACAATCGCTTCGATCATGTTCACCTCGACATTATTGTAATGCCACTTGTCAATGGATTCCGATACTGCTTGACAATGATTGATAGGTTTTCGCGCTGGCCAGAGGCTGTACCGCTTAGGGATATCTCGGCTGAAACTGTTGTTACAGCGTTTTGGACTAACTGGATTGCTAGATACGGGTGCCCTAAGACCGTGACCACTGATCAAGGAACGCAGTTTGAATCATCTTGTTTTAAAGCGCTTGCGAAACTGGTTGGATGCCAACACATACACACAACTGCATATCACCCGCAATCCAATGGGTTGGTAGAGCGCTGGCATCGCTCCCTCAAGTCTGCATTGATGTGTGACCCTGCAACTCCATGGCCTGATCTGTTGCCAACAGTTTTACTTGGATTACGAACTTGTTATAAAGAAGATCTACATGCGTCTACAGCAGAAATGTTATACGGTGGACCAATAAGGTTACCCAATGAATTTTTTGAAGACATGGATAAGCCTATCCACCCAAATATTTTTTTGGAGAAGTTCCGAGAGCACATGCGCCGTATACGTCCAGCTCCTGCTGCGCATCACATAAAGAAAAGCATTTTCATTCTAAAAAACTTGTACGATTGTTCGCATGTACTCTTAAGAACAGACGCAGTTCGACAACCATTGGAACCACCTTACACAGGGCCGTACGAGGTAATTGATCGCCCCACGGATAGAGTGTTCACTCTTAAAATTAATGAAAAAGAAGTAGCAGTCTCAACTGATAGATTGAAACCGGCTTTTATTACCACGGAAGATTCAACTTCAAGTCCAGAACAAACTACGCAATCGAAACCAGTTCCACGGACATATGAGAAGAAAAGCCGTGTTAGGTTTTTTACTCAATTGTGACATTGTCACTGAAGGAGGAGTACTGTGGCGACTCTGTGAGCCACCTACATGTCACTTATTCCAAGAGATCGACTTTTAATATGATATGGCAACACTGCCTTTTTGACTTTTTATTATTACCTTTCTTACTTTGTTCTTTTTACAATTAACTTCTTTGTGCTATGTATTTAATAGTAATTAATAAATTTAAGTATTATTAAAACACTGTTTGTATTAATAATACCAAATATGTAAATAGTCTTATGGCTTGTTAAGTAACAGAACCAATAGTTGTATTTGATAGTGACAACAATTTATACTATGAATACTTAATCGACAAAACCCACAATAAGAACACTTTTTATCACTCTTGTGTGTGACACTGGAGTGCTGCGCATGAATATCAAGACATATTTGCAACTGTAAAGGCCACAAATTGTGCACTGTATGTGTTAAGTAGATTTGTACTTCCTGGTCACATATGGCGTTTTATATATATTGGCGTTAGTATTGCCAACCTGGATTGTTCGGTTTTTAGTTGTCCATATATTACATTGTTTTGTTTTCTGTTCATCATTCTTCTCCAGCCATTAATGTAGATGAAATCGTAGCAATGCTTATTGTAACGATAATTTAGTGCTGAGTTATGTATGGCATTTTTTTCTTAATTTTGAAATCAATGTGAAGGCTCAGACGTTTTAAGGTTCCCGAAATCTCAATTATTTACCGCAGATGGCGTCTGTTGGTAATATTCCTATAAGACTTAGCAATCCTTATACGACTGAACCAGTTTTTCGTAGTATGTTACAATTCTATGCTTTAAAATAACAAAAACTTCTAACATTATTATACTAACTTTCTCTTTAACTAATTAAAAGTGTACAATTGTGTATGTGTCATAGCATGTTTGGCTGTTTCTTTAGCCTCCTACTCCCTAGACACATGTTTTTTTGTAAAAAATCATCATTTTTAGAAAACACTTTATCACAACATGGCTTATGTTCGTAATAACATGATAGCGATAGAGTAGTAAATACCTCACTAACCCTGACTCATTGGTTCTTTTGGATGTATAAGCATTGGATTTTTTCTCTGTCATCATTTGTTGATGTATCCAAACCGGATTTTTGATACTTAACCCAAAAAAACTTATTTCTGAGACCATTATCAAGAAGATTTTTTACTTTTTGTTACTAGAGTAAGTTTTAGCTAATAAGTAGGTGAATATTTTTTATCTGGTGCTAATTGTATCAGTATTGTAGGATATCCGGATTTTTATTTTTCAATACATCTAATTTTTATTGTAAATCTTACTAAGAATTGATATTTTACGACGCTTTAACGTTTTTCGTTCAAAAAATGTAGGTTACTTATCTTAAATCTGGCTTATGCTCATAATATGAGGTCATCAGTTTGCTTATCTCCCGGATTTTTCCATCATATGAATTTTTAGATGCATAGGTTCTGGAACCTTCTCCAGTTTGTTTCTCATTGATGTAGCCAACAATGATTTTGGAAATATTCATCAGACATTTGCGTACCATTTCTATCAAATTTATAATTTGTTCTTGGTTATGAATTGTAGGTGATTAAAGGATGTCTCTGTTTAAGTAATACCTCTTTTATTTATTATAAACCTTATTGTGAATTTGAAAATTTTATTCTTCGACGTCTCATATTACTTCCGTTAATACATCAATCTAATAGGTATATTTGAAAAAATGGCTGCTTTAAGCTCTACCCCTGCTGTGAATCTATGTACTGTTCTTGATACTGATAATTTGGAACTTCCATTGTCTATGAGTGCGTACCCCAAAATAGTGCCTGGCGGATTTAAAAATTTAACACCTTATCTTTTGGATCCCGAGGTGGAAATACTGTTGAGTTTTGGTCCTCGATTTGTGCCACCCCACGTACCCACAGTACTAGACTGCGCCCAATATTCAATGCATTTGGCAGAAACTATGGTAAATGCTTCCCGAGATCCCTCAACTTACTTGCGTGACAAGATCACGTTCATTCACGAGAGGCTGACCTTTGCACTTTCTCAACAAACACGGAATGTGTATATGGATCGTGTGTTATTACACATGTTGCAAAAAACTAGGACTTTCTTTATTAATACCCCTGAAGCGGTACTTATTCAGACAGACAAGGGCAAAAGCACCGCGCTGATAACGCACACTCAGTATAAATTAAAAATGAGCGATTGGATATCGAAATGTGTGGCCAACGGCACTTATCGTCTTATTGAGGGGGATTTTTTGATTGAGCATTCGACTAATATTAGAAAAATATCGACGGTTATCATGCCGTATAAGAGCTCATTATAGGTTGCAGACCACCAAACCCTTTCCATCTCGCATCATATATCTTCTGCAAAAAGCTCAGCCACCTGCCATTCGCCTGCCTTACTTGTATGGTATGTTGAAGGTGCATAAGGATGGACAGCCTTGTCGTCCTATATGTGGAACCATTCATTGGTACACCTATCCGTTGCAGAAGATTATCAGCCACATATTAAGGCAGGCTTTTGAGCCTTTGATGCTTGAAAACAACGTTGGAAATGTGGATAAGGTAGCCTCGGCTTTGTATAAGATGCCCTTATGTGATGGGTATGAGTTTGTTAAATATGATATCGTAGACATGTACACACGCATGGATAAGGATGACATCTTTGAGTGTATTGGCAAACTGGTGATAACCGATTGGTTTAAGGAGAAGGTGTCTTATCCACCTGCTATAGTAATGGAAATACTACACTTCAGTCTGTATACAGCTAATAAGTTTAGCTATGATGGTTTGGTCTATACACAGATTAAAGGACTTCCCCAGGGTGCGTGTGATTCTGGACTTTTAGCCTGTATCATGTTGGATTCCCTGTTGCAGATGCACTCCAATATACTATTCGATATGAATCGAATTGTCTATTATTGGAAGTATATTGATGATTTTTTGCTTTATATGCCAACACAGAATGTCGCGGCATTTAGCAGTGCATTTGGACAGGTGACAAAGCTCAGTTTAACACTTGAGCGCGAGGAGATCACAGATGAAAATTCTGAAGGGTTTCCAATATCCAAGTACCCCCATATCTCATTTTTGGATATTAAGATTGTACGAGGGCCTAAAAAACTCTATTTAACAACATACCGGAAACCAACCACCTCGCCCCGCATGATACACTATCTGTCTCAAGATAAGTTTTCATGGAAGAAACATACGGTGCTACAATTCATCAAGAAGACGTTATTACGCACTAGCAACGTCTTTTTACACGATGACTTAGCATATTTAGCCTGGCAATTCCGTGTCAACTCATACCCCCTGTGTACAGTCCGAGAGCTCATTAACAGTTGCATACAAACTGATTTGAAGACGTTGCAGCAGACCACAAATTCCACGACTCCTACGAATGACGATAAATTGGAGCGACAACGGATCTTGTTAGCATTTCTATCATGGATTGGTTGTCCGCCTCAGACAACGCAAAAACGGGCCATTGGTGCCAGTGTTGCTCCATCTTCAGCAGTGTATATGTCTGCGATGTACCAACCATCTATTGTGTACTGTTGTGAGGAGCTATCTGCAATACTCCAGCTAATATTTCGAGAGCAGGGGTTAGGTAATGCAACGTTTCGTAAGGCCGACACCTTATATCGACAGTTGCACATGAGTCTTGCTCAACCTCTGGAACCCCCCACTTCGTCTGTTATTCATGCTCAATCAAACCGTGCACGGGTGTTCTTGGCGACATGCACGGATTGCGACAACTCATATTTGTTGTCCGGAGAAGGCACACCAGTGAACATATTAACGGATGCTGTTCAAAATAATCCCACCATTGTGCGTCAACATGTGCAAAATACCGGTCACACCATCCACACGAGTATGCAGGAGCTGCCCTGTATCAATCCTATGCCTTTACAGATTCGCCTCGCTTTATACAAGTGTTTATATAGCGCTTTAGGTCAAAGTTGTGAAGTCACAGAATCTCTGGCTTATATACCACGATTTGTAAAACGCAGTACGGAACGCTGTATTGAATATCTGAAGGAGCATGGTTGTGCCACACATGAAAGTAAGAGAATAGCTTATTTCTAGTGACTATGGTGTTTTTCTTTATTATCTTAAATTATTCTAGCGCTTGGAGTTCCCCCTTTTAAAAAATTTAATAAACGATGTCAACCACAAGTTCGTCACTAAAACATGGTATGAAAGACGCTATTGGCCCTTATCCATAACTCTTCTATGATTTAGATTTTAGATCATTTTTTTATATAACTCACTCACACTTTTCATATATTAGATGACCACCCCCTGTTCTATGGTAATGTGATATTTTTGCCTACAGTTTTTTAACTAATTTTTTATTAATCTTTAATTTTTTAATCAAGATCATAAATCAATAATCGAACAATTTTTATTGATATCAAAAAAACCGGCTGAGAAATGCGGATCAAATTTACTTCCACGCTTCATTCCCATCTATCTACAACATAGTTTAGTAACAATCATTTGTATGTATGAATCAATCTTTATAACAGTTTTGGTTCTGTTGATTTCTTTAACTATTCATATTGCATATTGAGATAGCAGTACACGCCACATTGATATGACATTTCCGCTCTTCCTTCTCACCAGCATTGATTCTATCTTTAATTTACCTTATCGGATTCATGATTCCTGGTTCCAAAAATGTGATTCATCTCTACGTACATCCTCATTTTTTATACAAACATCCAACTCATAGTTGCACACAAATCTAACTGTAGGTAAGTCTTCATCATTTTTAACACTTCAAATTGTAACTTCCTTCACCATTTTTCAGCTCTTCTTATCAGAGCTGAACATACAACACCAGGCTACTATTTTACTTCTTTCACCTAACCACACCGAGACGATATTCAATCCATCTCTTCTGGATATGTTTAATATCAATAACGAAGCTTTTTAAGTAAATATAATGATTTTGTATATATATCCTCCTTTTAATTCCACTGAAATAATTTCTTTTTCTACAGGTAATATAAATTGACATAACATGATTCCTTCTAATCATGCACACAGTACTCCTAAACAAGTTTGTTTGAACAGAATTTTTATTTATACAAGTGTAACTAACATAACATCTCTCTCAGAAAATGTGATGTTTTTCTTGCAGTTTCTTAACTAATTTTTATCATTGTCTTAATATTTTAACCAAGAGCTTAAATCAACATTCATATGGATGTATTTATATCAAAACCGGCTGAGTAACTGCAGATCCCAGTCTACATCCATGTTCATCGACATCGATCTACAATATGATCTAGTAGCAATCATATGTATGTACGAATTAGTCTATATAACAGTTTTTGTTTTGTTAATTTCTTAAATATTCATAGCGCACATTGAGAGAGCAACGCATGCACCATTGGCACGACTTTTCCGCTCTTCTTTCTCAACAGCACTGATTCCAACTTTTTCTTACTCCATCGGATTCATGATTCCTGATTCCAAACAATTTTTCTATTCATTTTCACACGCATTCTCAATCCTATAAACATTCAACTCATAGTTGCACAAAATCTCATAGTTGCACAAAAATTATCCGCAGGTAAGTCTTCGTCATTTTTATCATTTCATTTTGTTAATTCTTTCACCATTTTCTAGCTCCTCTTATTAGAGTAGAACGTATTACAGCAGGCCAACATCCCAGCTCCCTCTCTCACTCAACCGTACTGAGACGTGCTAATGATTAATTTTTAACATCTACATTCTCTTCAAGTAAATATACTGATTTTTATATATATCTTCCTCCTCTTAATTTCAACAATTAATTACTTCTCCCACAGGTAGCATAAATTGGTGTAACATGACTCTCTCCAATCACACACACAGCGCTCACAAAATAAACTTGCTGGCATAGAATCACTTATTTAAATAGGTGTAACTGACACGTCATCTCCTTTACCTTGAAAAAACGTACTACATGCATTATCAATTGCAATTTATTCATAAATATAATTAAGAATAACAATATATAATAGTTTTTTAAAAAATATAACTAAGAATGACAATATATAATAGTCTTAAGATATATAACAGCAATTATATCGGTTGGAACCTTTGATATTCTGATTCACAGCAGTATCCAGATGAAAAAACCTTCCTAAACCAAATTAACTTGTGTTGCTCCATGTATTCATTAATTTATAAAGCCTTCCCTATATATAATCAGTATTTTGGACTTCACTTAGATTATAGATTATTAAAATTCATCAAATAAACTAGATTTAAACCTAGGCCTAAAAATGTAATTTTTATGTTTTAGTAAAATATCTGAACATTTTAATATTTAATAATGTAATAAATATGTTTCAATACAATAATGTAATAGATATGTTTTAATACAGCCATCACCTCCGCTTTTTTGGATGTTATAGACATAGAGCTGAAAATATAAGCACATAGTAAAACCTTTTTAGTAGAGTACAACTGTTATGTATAAAATATACTTGAAACAAAAAGAGAACCAAGTTCAAAAATGTGTTAATCATAACATACGAATAGTTTCTATGAATGAAGAGATACTAGTATGGGGAAATGAAGCAGAAAGAGAGGATAAATGATATATGTAAAAAGGGAAGAAGAAAGAAAAAGAAAAACCTTTACAAAGGAGATCAACAAGAGAACAAAACAGAGTAAGAGTAAGAAGGGGGAAGTTAACTAAGGTTATAGAAAGTGTATGCAAATACACATAATACTACCACAACTAGGGATGAAAAGACATAAATTATACAAAGTAAATATAAAGTAGAATATAATACGCGTGGACCAATCGGTATATAAGTACGTTACTGTTATATAAAGATGCTAATGATCGGCACATATGGATATCTTTGATGAAAGAAAATAATTATAAGTTAACAATAGCGTGGTCATTTAAATTTGAATACGAATTGGATAGTAAAACTAGCCATACTTTTCTGGTAGTTCTTACCATAAAAACCTCACATATTCGTATGTACGTATGCCTTAACATACACATACATACATACCCATATGTTCGTGCATATATAGCTGCATTATTTTAAATGTTGTTTTGACATTATTATTATTGTAAGCTGATATAACAAACGACATATATTAGTTTGAAATACAAGTAATCTTTTTGAAAATTATAAATTACTAATTGAAATGAGTATATAGTTGAGATAGCACTTTTTAAGAATGATAGAACATGTCGAATGTTTGTAAGTAAACCTGGTGGGATAAATAATTGCTTAACGAACATTATAATTTAAGCTTTCGTTTATTAGGTATGGTGAACAATTGTTCTTTTAATTATACCGCAAGCAAGATAAATATTGATATATCCCCCTGTAACATAGTATTAGGGAATGAATTGTACAATGAAATTTTCATAAGAATTGTGTCATAATGGATGGGTATGTGTGAGACCAACAACCCTTGACTGCAACACTAAAGGATAGATTTGTTGTATAACTCCAAAAAACACAGTTGGTTCAGTTATGTATATAAAGCTGTTGTTCCAAATCTGACTCAAAAAATGTATTTGTAGGCTTCATGTTTGGATAGTAACAATGAATATGTGTTGGACTCAGATCAGTCAAATGGCAACTATACAAATGCATTGCTCAAAGATAGTGCTCATTAGTACCAATCTATAACTCATAGGTTCATCCAGCGTCACCTCTAAAAATATCAATCGGGGACATATCCTTCTCCTTCCCATTCCCTCATCATCTCATCTTCATCTCAATTCACTCAATAGGTAAATATATGAAATGTGTACACAAGGATATACCACGAAAATTATGTATTGGCTATTAGATTTTTAAGAATGTAATACAACTCATGTGTGTCCCCCAGGTACATGTATAGAGGATAATGTCATATTGTATAAGAACTGTGTGGTAAATAAAATATAACCAGATATGCTATTTTAATACTTTATTATATCGATAGTGCTCAATAATTGATTTTTAGGTTATAATAATTATTTATATATAGTTTTTTTATTATTACTTTTTACATAAATTTTCAGGTTGTTATAGTCATATATGAATCAATAACTTGGCTAATTTTTTATGTGTATTTTACATAAGGTAACTTATATACATATATGAGTAATATTTCTAATATATAACAGGGATTATTAATTAAGTTCGGAAATAATAAATGATGAAATTATTTTTGGAAAAACCATTTTATTAAATTTTACACTGTCGATAATATATCCGTTATTTTTTTATTTTATTTAAAGATGTTATTATATTTCACAAAAATTATTTCCAAACCGCAAACTAACAGAATTTGAAGGTGCAAGAAACGCGCATCATAGTACGTATGTTGATAGCCATGTATAAGAGCATTAACGACACGATTTCTGATACTTGACATAAAATATGTTACAAGACAGAAATATAAATGTGTTGCTATTAAAGACAACCACAAAAAATATCATCTCACGTATTATCCACGCGTTTCCCACATCCAACAATAATGACACGTTTGCAAAGAAGTAGTCCCAAATTTGAATTTTTCTAGCTACTCTATCCAATTTTGACAAAAAGCTATTTTATACAAAAATAATAATTAATTTCTGTTCCACAAAAAATTTTTTTTAAATGCAAATTAATTCTTTTATATCTTTTAAAATGTTAAATGAAAATGAAAATAATTTTTTAAGTAGAAAATCTAACATATTAGTATCAAGACATCAGAAGTACACAAAACCCTGATCGTATAAGATGATATGCTGTGGGTGAGGGCTTTTATCAAATGTTAATAAAAAGTTGTGTGGAACTATTAAAGAGTTAATTTTTACTTTATAACCTTTCCCCAGCCATCATTTATACTATACTACCCTACTTAAGGACATTACTTAGATACCTGCCTGGTGACTTTTATGTCCAGTATAAGCCAGTAGCGTCAGTATTAAGCGCAGCAACGTGTATAAGAAGAAACGAGTATGAGTAACATACAATTTCTCACATCATTATCACCTTATACCCACTTCTGGTAACCAAGTCTCCGTTGTTATGTAAGTTAATTAGTTCGTTAGGTCGATTGTCAGTCGATACAATACAATTATATTGTTTTATTGTATCAAGTACAGTTCACTAGAGAACCCCACTCCACCCCACATCTAATAAATGAAAATCCTTGGTCTATCTAAGCTTAACGGTCACACACCTAACACTAAAGTACTTATGATAGAAGTATATTATCTTATGGCTTGTATAATGTATATATATATAATCAAGTGTAAAACCATAACTTATTAAACACTCAATATGCATACATGCACACAACACAAGATATAAACTTTACATATTTTATATTAAGGATAAGTTATTCTATGAACACTTACCTACGCACTGATCCTTACCAAGAACATAAAGAAGTTCAAATAACTTATAACTCCAAAATGCCTCGATAAAAACCGCAGATCTTACACGCACAATCTACATGTACATATATATTATCATAAACAAATATTTAACACTTTTAATTTCTATAGATCTTATTTTTCTTTTAAATTGTAATTCTTGAGCTGACTTTAATAATAAAAATAAAAATAAATATAAAACAGTATATGTGAGTATGTACCACATCTCCATAATCATGTCAAAAAACATCACTCCTTCATCAAAACCAGTGTCACATTCAAATTTATGAACAATATACAACAACAACCGAAAAACACGGAAAACTGCAAAATTATTATTATGAAAAAACGAATAAACTCTAAACCATGACACATGGTGAAACAACCAGCTGTGAATTTTAAGCAATTCTTCATTATTAAAACACAAATTTTTATATTAGAAATAAGGCATCTGAAAAATAAATTAAATCATCAAACTATGTATATCAATTATAATGTTGTGAAGAATGAAGAAATTATGTATAATATTATTTAACAATAATTAATAAAATAATAGTATTAATCTAAATTCTATATTTTACCGTTAAGGTCAAGGGCTCGCCAAGAAATATTTTTCGTCCTCTGCCAAAAGGACTCATCAGTTGGCTTGCTTAACCAATCTATCAATTATCAATGTAATTGCCTAACGAATGCAACCATTCAGAAAAATATATACTATTTCCCTAGTTCATATGAAGAAAGAACTTCCATCTCTAACCACTATTAAATATATTAACAGAACACATACATACACTCACCTGATTCTCCACCTCTCCAGTTTAACACATCTCATGCTGCTTCATGTTGGAAAACATCGGGATCACTTGCGCAGGACATCTTGTCGTCACTAACACTACACTATTCTTAACACTATTATAAATAAAACTTCACTTTTTAGCGAACACATCTTCTCTCGCTAAGATCACCAGTTTATGTGCCACTCACTACTGCAGCCACCAGTATGTCTATCACAGTAAACTACTGGTGAAACCATTTGGCTGTCTACACTAAACTTTGACAAAATCTACGTGGTCATTTACACCAACCGGCTGTATGACATACATGGCCTATGCTAAATCAATAAATATCTGACATGATCAACTGAGTAAATTTTTATATTTTAATTAAAATTACGCTAACTAATGCTGAATAAATAGAATATTGACATGAGAAACTGAATAAATTTTGTATTTTAATTAAAGTTACGTTAATAAATTAATAAAGCACTAAAAATAATGTGATTTTTATCATTGAAAATGTCAAAATAAGACTTTTCCATACAAGAGAAACCAATATCTAGATCTGGCGAAAGCTTGTGAACGACCAATAGGTTTTTGGAGAATAAAAATTATCCTCACAAATACACTATTGGAAACAACAAGCAGGCTGCACAGGCTCTGAATACGTATTTTAGTTGTTTCTTGGCGATGAAGACCACACGTATCTAGAACGGAATATCTTATAAAGAGTCTCATAATTATAGACGATTCACAATGCCAAAACCTCATTAGCCTATACAATGAAATTTAGATATGACCTATGCTGATCTATTAGATTCCTGGTGTGACTGATTAGGTAAGATATATGTTTACATTTTAAAGTTACGTTAACTTATATATGGATCAACAACAAATAATGTGATTTTTTATCATTGAAAATGTCAAAATAAGACTTTTCCATACAAGAGAAACCAATATCTAGATCTGGCGAAAGCTTGTGAACGACCAATAGGTTTTTGGAGAATAAAAATATTCTCACAAATACACTATTTGAAACAACAAGCAGGCTACACAGGCTCTGAATACGTATTTTAGTTGTTTCTTGGCGATGAAGACCACACGTATCTAGAACGGTGTATCTTGTAAAGAGTCTTACAATAATAAACAATTCACAATGCTAAAACCTCATTAGCCTATACAGTGAAATTCAGATATGACCTATGCTAATCCATTAGATTCCTGGTATGACTGATTGGGTAAGATATATGTTTACGTTTTAAAGTTACGTTAGCTTATACATGGATCAACAAAAAATAGAAAATAAAAATAAAGATAATGTGATTTTTATCATCGAAAATGTCAAAGCAAGATTTTTCTGTATAAGAGAGACCATATCTAGATCTGGCGAATGCTCGTGACCGACAAATAGGTCTTTTAAGAATAACAATATTCTTACAAATACACTATTTGAAACAACAAGCAGGCTGCACAGGCTCTGAATACGTATTTTAGTTGTTTCTTGGCGATGAAGACCACACGTATCCAGAACAGAATATCCCATAAAGAGTCTTATAGTTATAAGCAATTATCAATGCTGAAAAAACCCATTAGCCTATACAATGACATTCAGATATGACCTAATGCTGATCTATTAATATTCTTTGTGTGACTGATTGAGTAAGATTTAATGATTACATTTCAAAATTTCGTTAATTTATAAATGGAGCAAGGAAAAATGGAGCAATAAAACAATGTGTCAATGTGATTAACATCATCGAAAATATCAAAATAAGACTTATTCAGTACAGTATACTGAGTAAAATTTTACATTTTTAATTTAAACTACGTTAACTTATTAAATAAAACAATGAAATAATATAACATCAACAACTTCTAATGGTGGACAACCTATGTATTGGTATAGAAATGACATCAATATCCATTAGGACCGGTAAATTATATAAGATTTTATTTATGAATATCGGATGTAGAAACTTTAGAAGGTATGAAGAACATGGTGCAGCTCATCGAGAAATATAATATTTCCACACCCTATGTTATCTTGTAGCATGTACGAATGACATGTAAAACATTTTCAATGATCATGAAAATGTCAAAATGTAATACAACTCACACACACCGCGAACATATATATGTGTAAAAATATATAACTACACATCACATAGTAACAACATAACATGTGATATATAATGAAATATACTATTTATATACTTAACCATGATGAGAGAGTACATTATGAATATGAAGAAAACTATTTCATGATATATATAATTCATTATTAATAATACAGGTGAAACTATTTATTTGGTATATTAGATTGAGAAGTATTATTTCTGTGCACTGGCACATATGTATAGAATATATATTGCATAATAATTTAATAGATAAAAAGGGTCTTAACTAAGTTCGGAAGTAATTAATGATTTTTTATGAAATTCTCCTAGTTGAGGAGAGCAATTATTTTTATAGTTATTAAAATTATTATATTTTAGATTTTAACATATATTCAAAAATCACTTCCAAACCGCAAACTACCAGATTGAAGGTACAGGAATGTGTAATACAATACAAGCGTTGATGGTCATGTATAAGAGCATTATTAACACGATTTCTGATGCTTGACATAAAATATGTTACAAGACAAAAATATATATGTGTTATATTAACGACAACCACAAAAACCATCAATTCCCACACTATATACACAGTTTCCTACACCTAACAAAAAGTATCATTTGCAAAGAAGTAGTCCCATTTGTAACAAAGTTCACAAATACCCCATCGGATCTAATCGATTCCGTAGAGCTGATTCCTAAGCATCCGGAGGCTACTTCTTATAGGACATGGGTCGATTTTTACCTATGATTTAATACATATACACCGGATTCCAAGTTTGGGTAAATTATTTATGGATCCACCCTTAAGTCTTCCCTCCTGAATTATTTAAGTCACTCTTCTTAGCCGCACATTAATTTGTATTATAGGGAAGATTTCGAACATGCCTAAGCTATTGATAAATATGAATAACCAAATTTGAATTTTTCTAGCTACTCTATCCAATTTTGACAAAAAGCTATTTTATACAAAAATAATAATTAATTTCTGTTCCACAAAAAATTTTTTTTAAATGCAAATTAATTCTTTTATATCTTTTAAAATGTTAAATGAAAATGAAAATAATTTTTTAAGTAGAAAATCTAACATATTAGTATCAAGACATCAGAAGTACACAAAACCCTGATCGTATAAGATGATATGCTGTGGGTGAGGGCTTTTATCAAATGTTAATAAAAAGTTGTGTGGAACTATTAAAGAGTTAATTTTTACTTTATAACCTTTCCCCAGCCATCATTTATACTATACTACCCTACTTAAGGACATTACTTAGATACCTGCCTGGTGACTTTTATGTCCAGTATAAGCCAGTAGCGTCAGTATTAAGCGCAGCAACGTGTATAAGAAGAAACGAGTATGAGTAACATACAATTTCTCACATCATTATCACCTTATACCCACTTCTGGTAACCAAGTCTCCGTTGTTATGTAAGTTAATTAGTTCGTTAGGTCGATTGTCAGTCGATACAATACAATTATATTGTTTTATTGTATCAAGTACAGTTCACTAGAGAACCCCACTCCACCCCACATCTAATAAATGAAAATCCTTGGTCTATCTAAGCTTAACGGTCACACACCTAACACTAAAGTACTTATGATAGAAGTATATTATCTTATGGCTTGTATAATGTATATATATATAATCAAGTGTAAAACCATAACTTATTAAACACTCAATATGCATACATGCACACAACACAAGATATAAACTTTACATATTTTATATTAAGGATAAGTTATTCTATGAACACTTACCTACGCACTGATCCTTACCAAGAACATAAAGAAGTTCAAATAACTTATAACTCCAAAATGCCTCGATAAAAACCGCAGATCTTACACGCACAATCTACATGTACATATATATTATCATAAACAAATATTTAACACTTTTAATTTCTATAGATCTTATTTTTCTTTTAAATTGTAATTCTTGAGCTGACTTTAATAATAAAAATAAAAATAAATATAAAACAGTATATGTGAGTATGTACCACATCTCCATAATCATGTCAAAAAACATCACTCCTTCATCAAAACCAGTGTCACATTCAAATTTAACAATATTCTTACTTTATTATTATTATTCTTATTATGTTATTCTTATTGTAAGAATAACAATATTCTTACAAATACACTATTTGAAACAACAAGCAGGCTGCACAGGCTCTGAATACGTATTTTAGTTGTTTCTTGGCGATGAAGACCACACGTATCCAGAACAGAATATCCCATAAAGAGTCTTATAGTTATAAGCAATTATCAATGCTGAAAAAACCCATTAGCCTATACAATGACATTCAGATATGACCTAATGCTGATCTATTAATATTCTTTGTGTGACTGATTGAGTAAGATTTAATGATTACATTTCAAAATTTCGTTAATTTATAAATGGAGCAAGGAAAAATGGAGCAATAAAACAATGTGTCAATGTGATTAACATCATCGAAAATATCAAAATAAGACTTATTCAGTACAGTATACTGAGTAAAATTTTACATTTTTAATTTAAACTACGTTAACTTATTAAATAAAACAATGAAATAATATAACATCAACAACTTCTAATGGTGGACAACCTATGTATTGGTATAGAAATGACATCAATATCCATTAGGACCGGTAAATTATATAAGATTTTATTTATGAATATCGGATGTAGAAACTTTAGAAGGTATGAAGAACATGGTGCAGCTCATCGAGAAATATAATATTTCCACACCCTATGTTATCTTGTAGCATGTACGAATGACATGTAAAACATTTTCAATGATCATGAAAATGTCAAAATGTAATACAACTCACACACACCGCGAACATATATATGTGTAAAAATATATAACTACACATCACATAGTAACAACATAACATGTGATATATAATGAAATATACTATTTATATACTTAACCATGATGAGAGAGTACATTATGAATATGAAGAAAACTATTTCATGATATATATAATTCATTATTAATAATACAGGTGAAACTATTTATTTGGTATATTAGATTGAGAAGTATTATTTCTGTGCACTGGCACATATGTATAGAATATATATTGCATAATAATTTAATAGATAAAAAGGGTCTTAACTAAGTTCGGAAGTAATTAATGATTTTTTATGAAATTCTCCTAGTTGAGGAGAGCAATTATTTTTATAGTTATTAAAATTATTATATTTTAGATTTTAACATATATTCAAAAATCACTTCCAAACCGCAAACTACCAGATTGAAGGTACAGGAATGTGTAATACAATACAAGCGTTGATGGTCATGTATAAGAGCATTATTAACACGATTTCTGATGCTTGACATAAAATATGTTACAAGACAAAAATATATATGTGTTATATTAACGACAACCACAAAAACCATCAATTCCCACACTATATACACAGTTTCCTACACCTAACAAAAAGTATCATTTGCAAAGAAGTAGTCCCATTTGTAACAAAGTTCACAAATACCCCATCGGATCTAATCGATTCCGTAGAGCTGATTCCTAAGCATCCGGAGGCTACTTCTTATAGGACATGGGTCGATTTTTACCTATGATTTAATACATATACACCGGATTCCAAGTTTGGGTAAATTATTTATGGATCCACCCTTAAGTCTTCCCTCCTGAATTATTTAAGTCACTCTTCTTAGCCGCACATTAATTTGTATTATAGGGAAGATTTCGAACATGCCTAAGCTATTGATAAATATGAATAACCAAATTTGAATTTTTCTAGCTACTCTATCCAATTTTGACAAAAAGCTATTTTATACAAAAATAATAATTAATTTCTGTTCCACAAACAATTTTTTTTAAATGCAAATTAATTCTTTTATATCTTTTAAAATGTTAAATGAAAATGAAAATAATTTTTTAAGTAGAAAATCTAACATATTAGTATCAAGACATCAGAAGTACACAAAACCCTGATCGTATAAGATGATATGCTGTGGGTGAGGGCTTTTATCAAATGTTAATAAAAAGTTGTGTGGAACTATTAAAGAGTTAATTTTTACTTTATAACCTTTCCCCAGCCATCATTTATACTATACTACCCTACTTAAGGACATTACTTAGATACCTGCCTGGTGACTTTTATGTCCAGTATAAGCCAGTAGCGTCAGTATTAAGCGCAGCAACGTGTATAAGAAGAAACGAGTATGAGTAACATACAATTTCTCACATCATTATCACCTTATACCCACTTCTGGTAACCAAGTCTCCGTTGTTATGTAAGTTAATTAGTTCGTTAGGTCGATTGTCAGTCGATACAATACAATTATATTGTTTTATTGTATCAAGTACAGTTCACTAGAGAACCCCACTCCACCCCACATCTAATAAATGAAAATCCTTGGTCTATCTAAGCTTAACGGTCACACACCTAACACTAAAGTACTTATGATAGAAGTATATTATCTTATGGCTTGTATAATGTATATATATATAATCAAGTGTAAAACCATAACTTATTAAACACTCAATATGCATACATGCACACAACACAAGATATAAACTTTACATATTTTATATTAAGGATAAGTTATTCTATGAACACTTACCTACGCACTGATCCTTACCAAGAACATAAAGAAGTTCAAATAACTTATAACTCCAAAATGCCTCGATAAAAACCGCAGATCTTACACGCACAATCTACATGTACATATATATTATCATAAACAAATATTTAACACTTTTAATTTCTATAGATCTTATTTTTCTTTTAAATTGTAATTCTTGAGCTGACTTTAATAATAAAAATAAAAATAAATATAAAACAGTATATGTGAGTATGTACCACATCTCCATAATCATGTCAAAAAACATCACTCCTTCATCAAAACCAGTGTCACATTCAAATTTATGAACAATATACAACAACAACCGAAAAACACGGAAAACTGCAAAATTATTATTATGAAAAAACGAATAAACTCTAAACCATGACACATGGTGAAACAACCAGCTGTGAATTTTAAGCAATTCTTCATTATTAAAACACAAATTTTTATATTAGAAATAAGGCATCTGAAAAATAAATTAAATCATCAAACTATGTATATCAATTATAATGTTGTGAAGAATGAAGAAATTATGTATAATATTATTTAACAATAATTAATAAAATAATAGTATTAATCTAAATTCTATATTTTACCGTTAAGGTCAAGGGCTCGCCAAGAAATATTTTTCGTCCTCTGCCAAAAGGACTCATCAGTTGGCTTGCTTAACCAATCTATCAATTATCAATGTAATTGCCTAACGAATGCAACCATTCAGAAAAATATATACTATTTCCCTAGTTCATATGAAGAAAGAACTTCCATCTCTAACCACTATTAAATATATTAACAGAACACATACATACACTCACCTGATTCTCCACCTCTCCAGTTTAACACATCTCATGCTGCTTCATGTTGGAAAACATCGGGATCACTTGCGCAGGACATCTTGTCGTCACTAACACTACACTATTCTAAACACTATTATAAATAAAACTTCACTTTTTAGCGAACACATCTTCTCTCGCTAAGATCACCAGTTTATGTGCCACTCACTACTGCAGCCACCAGTATGTCTATCACAGTAAACTACTGGTGAAACCATTTGGCTGTCTACACTAAACTTTGACAAAATCTACGTGGTCATTTACACCAACCGGCTGTATGACATACATGGCCTATGCTAAATCAATAAATATCTGACATGATCAACTGAGTAAATTTTTATATTTTAATTAAAATTACGCTAACTAATGCTGAATAAATAGAATATTGACATGAGAAACTGAATAAATTTTGTATTTTAATTAAAGTTACGTTAATAAATTAATAAAGCACTAAAAATAATGTGATTTTTATCATTGAAAATGTCAAAATAAGACTTTTCCATACAAGAGAAACCAATATCTAGATCTGGCGAAAGCTTGTGAACGACCAATAGGTTTTTGGAGAATAAAAATTATCCTCACAAATACACTATTGGAAACAACAAGCAGGCTGCACAGGCTCTGAATACGTATTTTAGTTGTTTCTTGGCGATGAAGACCACACGTATCTAGAACGGAATATCTTATAAAGAGTCTCATAATTATAGACGATTCACAATGCCAAAACCTCATTAGCCTATACAATGAAATTTAGATATGACCTATGCTGATCTATTAGATTCCTGGTGTGACTGATTAGGTAAGATATATGTTTACATTTTAAAGTTACGTTAACTTATATATGGATCAACAACAAATAATGTGATTTTTTATCATTGAAAATGTCAAAATAAGACTTTTCCATACAAGAGAAACCAATATCTAGATCTGGCGAAAGCTTGTGAACGACCAATAGGTTTTTGGAGAATAAAAATATTCTCACAAATACACTATTTGAAACAACAAGCAGGCTACACAGGCTCTGAATACGTATTTTAGTTGTTTCTTGGCGATGAAGACCACACGTATCTAGAACGGTGTATCTTGTAAAGAGTCTTACAATAATAAACAATTCACAATGCTAAAACCTCATTAGCCTATACAGTGAAATTCAGATATGACCTATGCTAATCCATTAGATTCCTGGTATGACTGATTGGGTAAGATATATGTTTACGTTTTAAAGTTACGTTAGCTTATACATGGATCAACAAAAAATAGAAAATAAAAATAAAGATAATGTGATTTTTATCATCGAAAATGTCAAAGCAAGATTTTTCTGTATAAGAGAGACCATATCTAGATCTGGCGAATGCTCGTGACCGACAAATAGGTCTTTTAAGAATAACAATATTCTTACAAATACACTATTTGAAACAACAAGCAGGCTGCACAGGCTCTGAATACGTATTTTAGTTGTTTCTTGGCGATGAAGACCACACGTATCCAGAACAGAATATCCCATAAAGAGTCTTATAGTTATAAGCAATTATCAATGCTGAAAAAACCCATTAGCCTATACAATGACATTCAGATATGACCTAATGCTGATCTATTAATATTCTTTGTGTGACTGATTGAGTAAGATTTAATGATTACATTTCAAAATTTCGTTAATTTATAAATGGAGCAAGGAAAAATGGAGCAATAAAACAATGTGTCAATGTGATTAACATCATCGAAAATATCAAAATAAGACTTATTCAGTACAGTATACTGAGTAAAATTTTACATTTTTAATTTAAACTACGTTAACTTATTAAATAAAACAATGAAATAATATAACATCAACAACTTCTAATGGTGGACAACCTATGTATTGGTATAGAAATGACATCAATATCCATTAGGACCGGTAAATTATATAAGATTTTATTTATGAATATCGGATGTAGAAACTTTAGAAGGTATGAAGAACATGGTGCAGCTCATCGAGAAATATAATATTTCCACACCCTATGTTATCTTGTAGCATGTACGAATGACATGTAAAACATTTTCAATGATCATGAAAATGTCAAAATGTAATACAACTCACACACACCGCGAACATATATATGTGTAAAAATATATAACTACACATCACATAGTAACAACATAACATGTGATATATAATGAAATATACTATTTATATACTTAACCATGATGAGAGAGTACATTATGAATATGAAGAAAACTATTTCATGATATATATAATTCATTATTAATAATACAGGTGAAACTATTTATTTGGTATATTAGATTGAGAAGTATTATTTCTGTGCACTGGCACATATGTATAGAATATATATTGCATAATAATTTAATAGATAAAAAGGGTCTTAACTAAGTTCGGAAGTAATTAATGATTTTTTATGAAATTCTCCTAGTTGAGGAGAGCAATTATTTTTATAGTTATTAAAATTATTATATTTTAGATTTTAACATATATTCAAAAATCACTTCCAAACCGCAAACTACCAGATTGAAGGTACAGGAATGTGTAGTACAATACAAACGTTGATGGTCATGTATAAGAGCATTATTAACACGATTTCTGATGCTTGACATAAAATATGTTACAAGACAAAAATATATATGTGTTATATTAACGACAACCACAAAAACCATCAATTCCCACACTATATACACAGTTTCCTACACCTAACAAAAAGTATCATTTGCAAAGAAGTAGTCCCATTTGTAACAAAGTTCACAAATACCCCATCGGATCTAATCGATTCCGTAGAGCTGATTCCTAAGCATCCGGAGGCTACTTCTTATAGGACATGGGTCGATTTTTACCTATGATTTAATACATATACACCGGATTCCAAGTTTGGGTAAATTATTTATGGATCCACCCTTAAGTCTTCCCTCCTGAATTATTTAAGTCACTCTTCTTAGCCGCACATTAATTTGTATTATAGGGAAGATTTCGAACATGCCTAAGCTATTGATAAATATGAATAACCAAATTTGAATTTTTCTAGCTACTCTATCCAATTTTGACAAAAAGCTATTTTATACAAAAATAATAATTAATTTCTGTTCCACAAACAATTTTTTTTAAATGCAAATTAATTCTTTTATATCTTTTAAAATGTTAAATGAAAATGAAAATAATTTTTTAAGTAGAAAATCTAACATATTAGTATCAAGACATCAGAAGTACACAAAACCCTGATCGTATAAGATGATATGCTGTGGGTGAGGGCTTTTATCAAATGTTAATAAAAAGTTGTGTGGAACTATTAAAGAGTTAATTTTTACTTTATAACCTTTCCCCAGCCATCATTTATACTATACTACCCTACTTAAGGACATTACTTAGATACCTGCCTGGTGACTTTTATGTCCAGTATAAGCCAGTAGCGTCAGTATTAAGCGCAGCAACGTGTATAAGAAGAAACGAGTATGAGTAACATACAATTTCTCACATCATTATCACCTTATACCCACTTCTGGTAACCAAGTCTCCGTTGTTATGTAAGTTAATTAGTTCGTTAGGTCGATTGTCAGTCGATACAATACAATTATATTGTTTTATTGTATCAAGTACAGTTCACTAGAGAACCCCACTCCACCCCACATCTAATAAATGAAAATCCTTGGTCTATCTAAGCTTAACGGTCACACACCTAACACTAAAGTACTTATGATAGAAGTATATTATCTTATGGCTTGTATAATGTATATATATATAATCAAGTGTAAAACCATAACTTATTAAACACTCAATATGCATACATGCACACAACACAAGATATAAACTTTACATATTTTATATTAAGGATAAGTTATTCTATGAACACTTACCTACGCACTGATCCTTACCAAGAACATAAAGAAGTTCAAATAACTTATAACTCCAAAATGCCTCGATAAAAACCGCAGATCTTACACGCACAATCTACATGTACATATATATTATCATAAACAAATATTTAACACTTTTAATTTCTATAGATCTTATTTTTCTTTTAAATTGTAATTCTTGAGCTGACTTTAATAATAAAAATAAAAATAAATATAAAACAGTATATGTGAGTATGTACCACATCTCCATAATCATGTCAAAAAACATCACTCCTTCATCAAAACCAGTGTCACATTCAAATTTATGAACAATATACAACAACAACCGAAAAACACGGAAAACTGCAAAATTATTATTATGAAAAAACGAATAAACTCTAAACCATGACACATGGTGAAACAACCAGCTGTGAATTTTAAGCAATTCTTCATTATTAAAACACAAATTTTTATATTAGAAATAAGGCATCTGAAAAATAAATTAAATCATCAAACTATGTATATCAATTATAATGTTGTGAAGAATGAAGAAATTATGTATAATATTATTTAACAATAATTAATAAAATAATAGTATTAATCTAAATTCTATATTTTACCGTTAAGGTCAAGGGCTCGCCAAGAAATATTTTTCGTCCTCTGCCAAAAGGACTCATCAGTTGGCTTGCTTAACCAATCTATCAATTATCAATGTAATTGCCTAACGAATGCAACCATTCAGAAAAATATATACTATTTCCCTAGTTCATATGAAGAAAGAACTTCCATCTCTAACCAC
Source organism: Tetanocera ferruginea (assembly GCA_958299015.1). Taxonomy (NCBI): domain Eukaryota; kingdom Metazoa; phylum Arthropoda; class Insecta; order Diptera; family Sciomyzidae; genus Tetanocera; species Tetanocera ferruginea. Next base: position 123,112 of record CATQJF010000025.1, on the reverse strand, counting down.
TATTAAATATATTAACAGAACACATACATACACTCACCTGATTCTCCACCTCTCCAGTTTAACACATCTCATGCTGCTTCATGTTGGAAAACATCGGGATCACTTGCGCAGGACATCTTGTCGTCACTAACACTACACTATTCTTAACACTATTATAAATAAAACTTCACTTTTTAGCGAACACATCTTCTCTCGCTAAGATCACCAGTTTATGTGCCACTCACTACTGCAGCCACCAGTATGTCTATCACAGTAAACTACTGGTGAAACCATTTGGCTGTCTACACTAAACTTTGACAAAATCTACGTGGTCATTTACACCAACCGGCTGTATGACATACATGGCCTATGCTAAATCAATAAATATCTGACATGATCAACTGAGTAAATTTTTATATTTTAATTAAAATTACGCTAACTAATGCTGAATAAATAGAATATTGACATGAGAAACTGAATAAATTTTGTATTTTAATTAAAGTTACGTTAATAAATTAATAAAGCACTAAAAATAATGTGATTTTTATCATTGAAAATGTCAAAATAAGACTTTTCCATACAAGAGAAACCAATATCTAGATCTGGCGAAAGCTTGTGAACGACCAATAGGTTTTTGGAGAATAAAAATTATCCTCACAAATACACTATTGGAAACAACATGCAGGCTGCACAGGCTCTGAATACGTATTTTAGTTGTTTCTTGGCGATGAAGACCACACGTATCTAGAACGGAATATCTTATAAAGAGTCTCATAATTATAGACGATTCACAATGCCAAAACCTCATTAGCCTATACAATGAAATTTAGATATGACCTATGCTGATCTATTAGATTCCTGGTGTGACTGATTAGGTAAGATATATGTTTACATTTTAAAGTTACGTTAACTTATATATGGATCAACAACAAATAATGTGATTTTTTATCATTGAAAATGTCAAAATAAGACTTTTCCATACAAGAGAAACCAATATCTAGATCTGGCGAAAGCTTGTGAACGACCAATAGGTTTTTGGAGAATAAAAATATTCTCACAAATACACTATTTGAAACAACAAGCAGGCTACACAGGCTCTGAATACGTATTTTAGTTGTTTCTTGGCGATGAAGACCACACGTATCTAGAACGGTGTATCTTGTAAAGAGTCTTACAATAATAAACAATTCACAATGCTAAAACCTCATTAGCCTATACAGTGAAATTCAGATATGACCTATGCTAATCCATTAGATTCCTGGTACGACTGATTGGGTAAGATATATGTTTACGTTTTAAAGTTACGTTAGCTTATACATGGATCAACAAAAAATAGAAAATAAAAATAAAGATAATGTGATTTTTATCATCGAAAATGTCAAAGCAAGATTTTTCTGTATAAGAGAGACCATATCTAGATCTGGCGAATGCTCGTGACCGACAAATAGGTCTTTTAAGAATAACAATATTCTTACAAATACACTATTTGAAACAACAAGCAGGCTGCACAGGCTCTGAATACGTATTTTAGTTGTTTCTTGGCGATGAAGACCACACGTATCCAGAACAGAATATCCCATAAAGAGTCTTATAGTTATAAGCAATTATCAATGCTGAAAAAACCCATTAGCCTATACAATGACATTCAGATATGACCTAATGCTGATCTATTAATATTCTTTGTGTGACTGATTGAGTAAGATTTAATGATTACATTTCAAAATTTCGTTAATTTATAAATGGAGCAAGGAAAAATGGAGCAATAAAACAATGTGTCAATGTGATTAACATCATCGAAAATATCAAAATAAGACTTATTCAGTACAGTATACTGAGTAAAATTTTACATTTTTAATTTAAACTACGTTAACTTATTAAATAAAACAATGAAATAATATAACATCAACAACTTCTAATGGTGGACAACCTATGTATTGGTATAGAAATGACATCAATATCCATTAGGACCGGTAAATTATATAAGATTTTATTTATGAATATCGGATGTAGAAACTTTAGAAGGTATGAAGAACATGGTGCAGCTCATCGAGAAATATAATATTTCCACACCCTATGTTATCTTGTAGCATGTACGAATGACATGTAAAACATTTTCAATGATCATGAAAATGTCAAAATGTAATACAACTCACACACACCGCGAACATATATATGTGTAAAAATATATAACTACACATCACATAGTAACAACATAACATGTGATATATAATGAAATATACTATTTATATACTTAACCATGATGAGAGAGTACATTATGAATATGAAGAAAACTATTTCATGATATATATAATTCATTATTAATAATACAGGTGAAACTATTTATTTGGTATATTAGATTGAGAAGTATTATTTCTGTGCACTGGCACATATGTATAGAATATATATTGCATAATAATTTAATAGATAAAAAGGGTCTTAACTAAGTTCGGAAGTAATTAATGATTTTTTATGAAATTCTCCTAGTTGAGGAGAGCAATTATTTTTATAGTTATTAAAATTATTATATTTTAGATTTTAACATATATTCAAAAATCACTTCCAAACCGCAAACTACCAGATTGAAGGTACAGGAATGTGTAATACAATACAAGCGTTGATGGTCATGTATAAGAGCATTATTAACACGATTTCTGATGCTTGACATAAAATATGTTACAAGACAAAAATATATATGTGTTATATTAACGACAACCACAAAAACCATCAATTCCCACACTATATACACAGTTTCCTACACCTAACAAAAAGTATCATTTGCAAAGAAGTAGTCCCATTTGTAACAAAGTTCACAAATACCCCATCGGATCTAATCGATTCCGTAGAGCTGATTCCTAAGCATCCGGAGGCTACTTCTTATAGGACATGGGTCGATTTTTACCTATGATTTAATACATATACACCGGATTCCAAGTTTGGGTAAATTATTTATGGATCCACCCTTAAGTCTTCCCTCCTGAATTATTTAAGTCACTCTTCTTAGCCGCACATTAATTTGTATTATAGGGAAGATTTCGAACATGCCTAAGCTATTGATAAATATGAATAACCAAATTTGAATTTTTCTAGCTACTCTATCCAATTTTGACAAAAAACTATTTTATACAAAAATAATAATTAATTTCTGTTCCACAAAAAATTTTTTTTAAATGCAAATTAATTCTTTTATATCTTTTAAAATGTTAAATGAAAATGAAAATAATTTTTTAAGTAGAAAATCTAACATATTAGTATCAAGACATCAGAAGTACACAAAACCCTGATCGTATAAGATGATATGCTGTGGGTGAGGGCTTTTATCAAATGTTAATAAAAAGTTGTGTGGAACTATTAAAGAGTTAATTTTTACTTTATAACCTTTCCCCAGCCATCATTTATACTATACTACCCTACTTAAGGACATTACTTAGATACCTGCCTGGTGACTTTTATGTCCAGTATAAGCCAGTAGCGTCAGTATTAAGCGCAGCAACGTGTATAAGAAGAAACGAGTATGAGTAACATACAATTTCTCACATCATTATCACCTTATACCCACTTCTGGTAACCAAGTCTCCGTTGTTATGTAAGTTAATTAGTTCGTTAGGTCGATTGTCAGTCGATACAATACAATTATATTGTTTTATTGTATCAATTACAGTTCACTAGAGAACCCCACTCCACCCCACATCTAATAAATGAAAATCCTTGGTCTATCTAAGCTTAACGGTCACACACCTAACACTAAAGTACTTATGATAGAAGTATATTATCTTATGGCTTGTATAATGTATATATATATAATCAAGTATAAAACCATAACTTATTAAACACTCAATATGCATACATGCACACAACACAAGATATAAACTTTACATATTTTATATTAAGGATAAGTTATTCTATGAACACTTACCTACGCACTGATCCTTACCAAGAACATAAAGAAGTTCAAATAACTTATAACTCCAAAATGCCTCGATAAAAACCGCAGATCTTACACGCACAATCTACATGTACATATATATTATCATAAACAAATATTTAACACTTTTAATTTCTATAGATCTTATTTTTCTTTTAAATTGTAATTCTTGAGCTGACTTTAATAATAAAAATAAAAATAAATATAAAACAGTATATGTGAGTATGTACCACATCTCCATAATCATGTCAAAAAACATCACTCCTTCATCAAAACCAGTGTCACATTCAAATTTATGAACAATATACAACAACAACCGAAAAACACGGAAAACTGCAAAATTATTATTATGAAAAAACGAATAAACTCTAAACCATGACACATGGTGAAACAACCAGCTGTGAATTTTAAGCAATTCTTCATTATTAAAACACAAATTTTTATATTAGAAATAAGGCATCTGAAAAATAAATTAAATCATCAAACTATGTATATCAATTATAATGTTGTGAAGAATGAAGAAATTATGTATAATATTATTTAACAATAATTAATAAAATAATAGTATTAATCTAAATTCTATATTTTACCGTTAAGGTCAAGGGCTCGCCAAGAAATATTTTTCGTCCTCTGCCAAAAGGACTCATCAGTTGGCTTGCTTAACCAATCTATCAATTATCAATGTAATTGCCTAACGAATGCAACCATTCAGAAAAATATATACTATTTCCCTAGTTCATATGAAGAAAGAACTTCCATCTCTAACCACTATTAAATATATTAACAGAACACATACATACACTCACCTGATTCTCCACCTCTCCAGTTTAACACATCTCATGCTGCTTCATGTTGGAAAACATCGGGATCACTTTCTTTGATATTGGTTTGGCAAGGTGCTTCTGACACTCTGCATCTCAAAAAGAAAACAAAAAAATCTTTGTAAAATTTACAAAGTGTCAAAACCACATTGCCTAGGGAGCTAGAGACGGGTAGAATATTAGAAAATTAGCCACTAACGTCCTGTCACTGTTCGTGTTGTACCTTGTCAATATTTAGGTGAAAAATAACTTATTTCACCAAATATTGACTAACCAAAAATGAGACCATTAACTTGTTCTCACCTTTGATTATAAATTATAGTTCTCTAAGAAAATATTAAAAAAAACTTGTAAAAATAGAATAAACTACCTAAAAAAATAAAATAATGTACTTAGACATATCGGCAAATGTTTTCAGTTATAACTTACCAACAACATTGTTCAATATGGAATACAAAATAAAAATAAAATACCTACAAAAAAATAAAATAATATACTTAGGCATATCGGCAAATGTTGTCAGTTATAACTTACTAACAACATTGTTCAATATGGAATACAAAGTAATATAACCAACATTGAGACACACATAACTCGTGCTTATCCTTGGTCATATACATATATAAAGAATATATTAAAAAATATATATTTACAAATTAGACCTTCATGCTCCCATCCTTGAATAAAAAATACCATTTAAAATATCAATATTTTCATATTGAATCTTACGGCACTTTAAATCCCAAATGAGACCATAAAATCAATCTATATATACAAAATAACCACATTGACTAACACTGTCGATTGCAACTTTTCGTTGAAAATATTTATATCGACAATATTTTTCAATATGAAAAAATAAACTAACCATAGAGTGTGGGTGGGAAAAA